>JAUTBQ010168054.1:0-12009 GCA_032361185.1 Lepetodrilus ovalis | reverse complement strand
AGCGCCAAGCAGGGGGACATCAACTACCATTTTTGTAAACGTCTTTAGGTATGACGCGGCCGTGGTCAAACGAGGTTGACCTACCGACCTTCCGCACTCCGTGGCAGGCGCTCTAAGGTTTGCGCCACGGAGTCGGTAAATGCACACATTTTCAGTAATATTAATATTAACAGACGAGACAAAACAGTTATGTTGGTAATTTCATTTTGAATATTGCCATCTGAATGTGTATACATCATTCACACTGTTCTTTATTATATGGGTTAGATAGGCATATACTTGGCAACAACCATTATATACAAACTGAGTAATAAACAATAAATGAATACATAAATATCGTTCAGCAGTTTAGTATAAATCTGATTATGGCTATTAGTTATACCCGGTAATTATGCCATTTTCATTTGCCATGTATGATGCTTGTATACTACAATCATGTTGTGCCATTCTATAGCATTAATTATGTACAATCAATTATTACAATGAAAGAAATAATTACAAATCGGACCTTCGATGGATATGATTACAATGATTGCTCCCCCTGCTTTCCTCCGAGTAATATATTCTCATGTTTCTTGTATTATTTTGTTTCGTATTTGACCTTTGTCGTAAAATGAATATTCAATCGCAATGATTGATCATCCCAGATGCATATGAGGGAAGTACACAAGAAAACCATTCCCGATACGCATTTGGTATGTTCATCCTCTAACTACGGACCATATGCCTACTTATCCGTGACATCCGGCAATATGAACCCTCTGTCTGTTGGATTAGGCACATGCACTGCTCTTTAGGGTATCTTCGGTTGCCTGCAGCAGGGAGAGGGTTAAGTATGAATATGCATGGTGTGTAGAGAGGGTTAAGTATGAATATGCATGGTGTGTAGAGAGGGTCAAGTATGAATATGCATGGTGTGTAGAGAGGGTTAAGTATGAATATGGTGTGTGGGTGTCGGAGGAGATGTGATGGCGTGATATTTCCTTTTACAACACCAATATATCATGCTCATCATTGTTTTCCTTTTACAACACCAATATCTCCTACTAAACACTATATAGTTAGTGATATTGTCTTACGTATTTTAGGTGTGTTTTACACAGCTCATGAAAAGTATACTCCAAACAGTTGAATCACATTATTCTAACACTGAATCAAAGTATAATATACTCAACAAAATAAATTAAGGACCAGTAGACATGTAGTGCGGAAGTTTAACTACCAAATTACTAGTATCAAACTTGGATTGAGGAAACTGGTTTCATTCTTCTTCCAATGTGTCCAGGTTAATGAAGAGTTCCTAAAATAATAAAATAATATAAAGCTACATTTATATGTCCAAAAAGGCTGCTGGTCCTTAATTAATTTTGTTGAGCATAAAACGCCAAACGTTATCCTGCTAGTGGACGCCGAAATAGGCGATGCTCAAAACTGACAAGCATATTCTACCCTAGACAAAGTAGCTTCGTCTCCATAATGCTTCTGCTATCCGCTATATCGATATAGCGTAATGCATAGACGTCTGGATTAATTCTACCCTGACTTCAGACTGATCCGTGTAATATAGTGAGTAAGAATACACATACACACGTTTGTTTCAAAGTGAGGTCAAAGCCTCGCTTCCAGAATCACACTATCCTTCTCATCTAAAGGAGGACTACTCTTTTCTTCCATCTGGACCGCCTCGTCGTCGCAAACCGTCTGCTCGTAGATGGATTGTTTGAACTCCTCACTGTTCATTTTGTACAGGTCTAGATCTTCTCTCTCGTCTTCTTCCGATCCGTACCGGTAGCGATGTATTAAACATCCGGCGCCGATCAGAACAACCATCACGGCAGCCGCAATTCCACCAATCATCGCGTTGTGCTTGTATTGCTCGTGCAGCACGGAGAAATCCGCTCCGTTTACGTTGAGTCCTCGTCGAACTGTTTCAAGTTTCCCTCCTGTCCTGTACTGAACTAGGCAATGGTAATAGCCGAATGTGTCGTCTGTTATCCTAGAGATGTTGAGTTTGTATCCGTTCTCTAACAGCGTCATGCCCTTGGGAATTGTGCCAGTGTTTATATTGATGAGAGATCCGTCTGTTATGATCCAGTAGAATGTGTTGACGTCAGACCTCTTTGACGAGATGTTGTGTGCTAGACTATCACAGATCAACTCGACGGAAGAATAGTAGCTCACCGTCATGTCAACTTTCTGCGTAGTGCCGTCAACGAAGCCACCGGAAATGAACGTGGCTGCCAGCATTAACGTGACCTTGAACTTGATGTCCATGATGAAATCTATATTGACGTTGTCTGAAATTAGAGCCGTATACAGTACGTTGTCCAAGATTATGATCATGTTAAATCATGATGGTCAATTGTAATTAAGAGTTGTTTAATGAAATGCTTCTTTTTTTTGTGTTCCTGTTTTCTTTTCTTTTTTCCAAAAATAGTTAAATGTTGTTGTTTTAAAAATGCTTCTTTATTGTTTTCCTGTTTTCTCTTTTATTATTTTTTATTTTGAGATTTCCTGACATAATCTATATAAACAATAATTTGCTGAAATAAAATTTTAAAAATAAAATAAGGTAGTTCTCAACATTTATCATGTTTATGTCATCTAATGATTAATTGATGCTGTTTGTTAGTTCAAAAATGATTAAAGTGTGAATGGTCATACTAAAGTACACTGGCAGAAGGCTATATGTACACGCATAATAGGATAAATACGACAATGGGACAAACACAGCCATAGAGTACCTCTACGTAGGGTACAACAGCCTACAGGAAATGTCACATCTCTTGTCTTTTTATACACAATTCATGTAAAGATATACACGACAGGATACCTAATAGGCACAAACACACGTATAACATGTATGTACATAAGTCTATACTATGGGGACATATAGAGATACGCTGGCTATTTATCATTCAGTATGCATATGACCTGGATGTTTTAACCCTCTCCTTGTTGGATTATAGGCACTGCCACACCTCTATAGGGCATCTCCGGTTGCCTCCAGCATGGAGAGGGTTAACCCTACGCAATGGCTGGATATCATATCTGAAGATTTATCAGCCTGTTGTCAGGGAGTTGCCGCTTGTTTTTCTTGGTCTACGATGTATAAAAAATACCGCAGGTAAGTGATAGTCTACTTGTATGGCTCATCTTAACTTAAAATAATACTTGCAATATGTATTTAATCGATCAGAAGCGTGACAATAAATTTCATATTAGTACAACCTGGAGGATGGGTGTAGCGTTAGAGATTATTCGTGTATTCGAAGTGCATAGCCACACAAACGTAGATATATTATAAGATTTGCATCAAGAACAATACATTCCTATTGTCTGGTATATCGGGAATACATTTAAATAAATAAAATAGATACATATATAAAGTAAAGACGGGGATGTACAATGCCAACATGCACTTATAAAACTACGGCTGACTGCAACAATATAGACAATATAGTATAGTTACCTGTATTATATGTATGTGCTACATATATGCTTTATCACTCGCGTATCAACCTCGTATATTTAAGGTTGAAATGGCCTCTCTCAACACGAATATCTGTCTAGATGGCCAGGTATGTTTGCTTGGCTTAGTCCATTATAAAAGTGGGGAGAAAAATATCATACCTATCATCTACAATGTACATAAACATGGATCTAGGCGTGAGAGTCACTTTAAAACCTGCACACACATACTAGTATGTGTCTATGGAGTTTATCCGTGAGATGCGATAAGAATGCACTTCCTGATATTAACGTTGAGAGGCAGATACACGTATACGGTATACCATTCGTACACAAACTACGTGACAATACTGATTGACATAATTATAGTCACGTGGCAAAACGATCCTTTTAGACAGGGAACAGCGAGATAGTGTTGTTAGACATAAAGATAGGAGAGGTATGCACAGTGACTCTTTGCTGGATGAAATGCCAAGGAGTCTAATGTTCGTACATTTATATACATAGTCACGTAGAACTTATATTAGTATAGTTATAACTTTCAATAATACCTGAATTCTCCTTTAGGAGCCAGCGCACACCGTAGGTTCGGTGCACGCCTGGTCCAACCCAAGGAGAAGTATGCACAGTGACTCTTTGCTGGTCCAACCCAAACACCGGAAGCAACGAATTCTCACTAAGGGTGAGTTTGTTTATCTTCAATCACCGTACCCTTTTGTTAAAACTTGTATCACATGATATAAGTAGTATACATGCCAATGGAAATTCAGACTGTAAAAATATGCATTGCTATTGATAATCCTAGCAAAGATTGAATTCATTCGGTGTTTCGTTACGTAGTAATGAGAATGACCATGTGTATATTCATATACTATTCATATATCCGTTGCGCATGCGTGCGTGGAATGACTGATGAAAATTGCTCTCGAACAAACCATGAAATATCTCCAAAAGTATTTATTATGAAGACCTTCTTCATGGACAGTGTGTGCATAAGGTATGTGTGATCGCAACTGAACAATTATCACATATATATCAACATTGCACTAGTGATATCTGGCAAATAAACTTTGTGAAAACTCAAACATTGTATACCACAGTAGCCAGTGGTCAGTGAATGGCCAGCTTATGCCTATTGTCTACGTGACTACGTAACTACGTAACCGGCAATCGGGTGTATAATGAACCAGTGAGCTATGGCAGACAGCGAGGTCAGTGAAGACGGTGACGAAATATATAGCACCCAGCCAGTTTCTTTTGTTGATAGTAACATTTACACTACTATCAAAGAACTAACTGCAGGTCTCGATAAAAGTGCATTCATCAGTAAATTACTAGATGTGTATGAGGGCGATGATAAACTTATCAACGAAGTACGACACAGCTTGTACGACTATGCTAAAAGTGAAGTTACAGACTTCCCCGAGGGTACCCTTACAGGAAGAGTTACAAGGAAGGGAGGGACGGACGTACAACAGAAGTGTGCTCTAGATATCTACCATCTCTTCGGTCTCATAGAAGGAAGTGTTACAGCTCAATTCCTACAGGCTAATGTAATGAGTAGGCATAGAATGAGGTCGCATCCATCACAGGGCACGAATGGCATGAATGGAAGTTTTGTGAGAGAAGAAGGTGACAGAGACAGAGATAGCAGACAGAATACTAAAAGAGATGACGCGAATACTACCAACCATGGTGCAGTACTCGGGAGTATCATACAGCTGAAACAGATGCTTCAAGATCAGAATAAAATGTTTCAATCTAAATTCGATATGATAGAAAAGCGCTTATCAGATCAGAAAGAGCAGTATAATGCTGCCCTCTCAAGGAAAACAGAAGAACTATTACAGGCTGAAAGTGATATCTGTGTTCTTAGATCTAGTGAAAGTAAATTGAAAACTACACTTAAACTTGTGAATGGCGATATGAAGGCAATGCATGAAAATAACAGAACACTGGTTTCCGAACTCATGAATAAAATTGATACTCTGAAGAAAAAGATAGATTGCATAGAAGGAAAGGTTGATGTAATGGCTACTAGGTCTAAACTATCGTATGCAGAAACAGTAAAATCACCAGTTACCATGCCTTCCCTGTCTGAAGATACTACAGTTCCGAAACGTCGCAGTACGACTACTACATACACTTCTTTTGATCCTCCTACCGAAGTCAGCCCAGCAGCTACGCAAGAATACAGGCATGATCATCAAGTTCCTAAAAGACACTGGCGACCTGACAACAGACAATACGAGAACCAGGAAACGTCTACGAAGAGCTACGATGTTATCCTTAGTGGCAACGCGGCCACTACTACTACTAACTGTGAAGATAAAGGTGAAGGTGACAGTTCTAACGACTACATGAGGCCACATCCCAGTAGCAGTTATGCTGACATATGTGCGACCAGCGCGTCCACTCACAGTCGACCTTCTCATTCCAATGAAAATTACAAAGATAACGGAAGATCCAACAATATTACTGTTATATGTGATACAAATCAAGCATTTCAAGGCGTCACTAGGTATAAAACAAAACGGTATGTGTTGTCTAATGTGCGAGCAGACCGACCATTTGAGATTGTGAGAGATGCCGTTATGTCATGGGCTAGGGAACGTGGAGTACATATCACGTTTATAAGATTACTCAAGCGAATCGACGGGTACACGCCCACTTTCACCATGAAGGTAAACGTAGATGCAGCTCATGCAGACTATATCACAGACAGTTTCTGGCCACCTGATGTCAGGTTCCGGGAATGGCAGCCGTATAAGAAAGACTGAATCCAAGGATAAACCAAAATGGCTGCATTGTGTGTCTTACTACTCATCATGTCACTACTTAATGTAGTATCCTGGAATGTGCGAGGGGTAATGCATGGTACCCCAACACTAGTTAAGTTGATGGAACATTCAGATATTGTGTTTTTAGCCGAACATTGGTTGAACGAATGCACAAAAGATTTCATGGAAACTGTCGATCCCAACTTCCATGTGATTTCCAGAATTCGAAGTGACTCTACCAACAGTGTGCGAGGCTGTGGCGGTGTATCATTCATGATAAGGCGTTCAGATAGGTATACAGTTAAAGAATTAAAATCTGACAATGAAGGCATTATTGGCATACAACTATGTCTTGCTAATAAAGAGTCAATATACATCCTTGGCACTCATATGCCTTCAAGCAATCAACTTGACTCCGTATATCTTGAACATATGTATGAACTGTTTGAATTGTATGATGTATATTCTCAATATGGTCCGACTCTGGTGGTGGGTGATTTTAACACTGATATAAGACCAAGAACAAGAACGAAGTGGAAATTAAGGTCAAGAGCTCTTCACAGACTTCTCACGAACAGATCTCTCGGGAGTGCGGTTCCCATGTGCGACAATACATTTACATATAGATCTAAAGACATGAGTATAAAAACACTAATTGACTATGTGTTTGTACCAGATAGTGCTGAACTTGACGTCGTCTACGCAACAATAGTAGATTCAATTCCATACAGTGTGTCGGACCATTACCCTATCAAAGTAAGCCTTAAAATGAGACATGCCACCCGTATATCACGTACACCCCATCCGTCGTCTGTTCTTAAATGGAAAGAAGCAAGTTCTGATGACAAATGGTTATATAAATATGAAAGTGAAAGTTCACTGAGAACTTTACCCCTGGACTACAATGATACTGCTGATGTGCATACACATATTGACGAGTATATCGGTGCAATCATAGACTCACTGAAAACAGCAGCAATCGCTAGTATACCAGTATCAAATTATCGGCCCTACCTCAAACCGTACTGGACTACTGGTAATCTCAAGGAACACCACAAAGACATGAGATCTGCACGGCAAACATGGATAAATAACGGCAGGCCGCGGGGTGTGCAGGACGACTCATATAGAAGATATAAAGATTTTAAACGGGTCTTTAGACGTAGTCACAGAAACGCCAAGACCAATCACGAGAAAGACAAAATAAATGACATTATTAATACTTCTGAAATGGACATAAAAGAGTTTTATAGACTTGCACGTAAGCATAAACGACCATACCAGCTTACAGAGAAACTGGAAGTAGATAACAGATGTGCTACTGGACCACGTGATATCTGTAACATGTTTGGACACTATTACCAAAATCTCGCGAAACCGACCGAAGATGAATCGTTCAACTCAGTGCATTACCAATTCGTGAGTGACGCTGTTCAAGGAATTGTCAATGACCCCAGTGACACTAATAACGGTATATTTCACCTAGCAGTAACGCAAGAAGAAATCCGCGAGCAACTCAGGCTACTAAAACCAGGAAAAGCACCCGGTCCAGATGGCATTGTGAATGAACATCTTAAATACGCAGGGAATTCACTGACTATACACCTATGCAGATTGTTTAATCTAATAATAGAATCCGAGTACATGCCACATGTATTTAATCTCGGCCATGTATTGCCCATTCATAAAGGAAAAGGAAAATCAAAACATGACCCATCGAATTACCGTGGTATTACACTGACATCAGCAATTGCAAAGCTGTTTGAGAAGATATTCATTCAACGAATTGATACATATATGACAGTTCGAAATCCATCATTTCCACACCCAATGCAGATGGGGTTCAGGAAACATCTTGGTGCTCAGATGGCATCTTTCATATTGACAGAGACAATCCAATACTACCGTGAAAGTAACACTGATATATATACCGCATTCTTGGACAACGAAAAGGCATTTGACAGAGTGTGGCTAGATGGACTTTTATTTAAACTGTCAAAAATAGGAATAACTGGAAAGCCATGGAGAATACTGAGGAATATGTATTACAATATGTATTCATGTGTATCATATGCCGGACATAAGTCACCGCCATTCAAAGTCCTACAAGGGGTAGGACAAGGTCGAGTACTCTCAGCATGGCTCTTCCTTGTCTATATCAATGACTTGCTAACGGAATTAGAGAGATCAAGGTGCGGATTAAAACTGCCTGGCATCAACATACCAGGCCTACTACTCGCTGACGATACCACACTGTTAGCAACAACACCCAGAAGTCTCCAGAATGCCTTAAATATCGTCAACAGTTATGCGAAAACATGGCGCCTGATGTATAATGCCAGTAAGAGCAATGTTATTATATTTACAACCAAAAGGAAGATACACACTCAGCACCGCTACTACCTAAATGTTGATACCATCCCTGTCTGTGATAGCGTTATATATGCTGGAATAATGCTCACATGTACAAGCACATCTAAAGAGTTGGTCGAGAGAGCATGTGACAAAATGCGGAAAACTGTAGCTGCAAATTATAAATTGGGACTGAAATATGGAGGCCTAAACCCTATGTCGTGCTCAACAATATGGACTCGAGTGATTCTTCCCTCAGCTCTGTTCGGATGTGAGTCATGGGGAGCGTTACTGCGCGGAAAAGACATTGCTGATCTTGAAATTACGCAGCGAAAATTCTGCAGAAAGATTCAAGGACTAGATCGGAATTCACCTACTCCTATAACATGTGCATCTATGAATATAACGGACATAGAATCATACATAGATAAAAGCAGCCTTCTACTATTTGGAAAATTATGCTCTCTGAACTGTGACTATGCTCCTAAATCTCTATTCTGTATCCGGATGGGCCAGTGTTTCGATGGAACTCGAACTTCTAAAGCATCAATCGTGAAGCATATGTTAACTCTGATAACAAAATATAAACTTGACTGTGAGCTAGATAATTATGTTTCAGAAGGTGTATTCCCGAATAGCTATACCTGGAAGAACATTGTTAATAAGACAATACATCATGCTGATCAGGAACGCATGACGAAGTCAATAAGCTGTAGACCTGAGCTAAGCCGTATTCAACTAAGTTTTAGTGGAATAAGAACACACAAACTGTGGATATTAGCTCAAGATAATCCATGCAATTTTAAAGAGTATTCATTTATAGTCAAATTATCCTGCAGAAAGAAAGTATCCGGTGAATGTCAGTGTGGGACTGTTGCTAATGACATAGACAGGCACATAGTGTTTTCGTGTGAACAGCTAATTGAGCAAAGAACTGAACTATTCGAAATTATTACTGATATCATGGATGTACATCAATCAGTTAAATTCGAAAGCTGTGATGAAGACTGTATTTTAGCAGATCTGCTGGGAGGGGAGAATATCTATCTATCTATCTATCTATACCCTTCAATATTTTATCATGGGACCAGTTGAACTACGCTCTTGTAGGCTACAAAAGTTGTAGGGACTTATAACTGCCGTTGCCGTAGTTGTAGCGCTGTCTTGTTCGGATAGCCTACAAGAGCTTCGTACAACCCCATCCCAATATTGTAGAAGACTACATACAATTGGACTTATAACTATTGTAGCGCTACCACAGCTTCGTGCAACTGGACCCAGCTCGAGTAAATAGAAGAGGTGCTAAAACCGCCACTAAAGGTCAAGACTGTTAGTTCTATGTTAATCCATTCCAGCTTCGAAGTACACCCTGTATTCAACCCCAGTCACATTATCCAACAGTTAATTTCCCACCAAGGCGATCTAACTTCCCACCGATAATGCAAATGTGAGGCGCGTTAAATGCAGTATGCACAAGCACCGTCCCAAGAGCGGCTAGTAATCAATGATGTTACGATCTTTTCCCAGTTAATAATAATCATTATATAGCCATAAATCATTGGCATTTCCTGTGATATTTAACGTTATCCTTACCGCGGTTTTACGCTTCCAATAATTCACCAACAGCCGGATAATGGATGCATTGTCTAGGTATGGATTAAAATGACCAGCTGGAACCAAACCTTGTTACTGCCGTACTTAAATAGAACTGATTTGGTCCGAATATACACGCTTGAACATGCCATACTTTCGAAATCGTTATGGTGATGTGTCATCCATGTAAATACAAATGTGAAGGGATGCTGTGCTAATATCATAATTGTGCACAAAGTGTCGAAGATAGTCAGTTACATTTCGAAACGATTGCATGTTTCAACTACATGTTTTATATTGCGGCGACAATTTCATAATAGTCATGGATGTTTAGCTGTGTGTGATATACAGTGTACTAGTATATAACATGCTCCTACTGGTCTTGGCCAGCAGGGATATTTTACCTCTTAAGGTCATTCGGTATAGAGCGTTGGAATCACAGTCCAGTAACTCGGGTTCGAATCCCGGGTTGGGCATTGTCCTCTGCTTCAATAGCGCCCAACGTGTTCTCATATTGTTCCCCGTGAACTTCTCTGAATTGTCGGAATTGTAATTCCTATCTTCCATGGTATCCTTTCACAAAGCTCTCTTATCCACTAAGAGACTGGTAGCGCTGTCTTTGCCGATAGCTAATAGACTAATAAGAGAGCGCTACCAGCCTCTTAGTACCAGAGAGCTTCGTGAAAGGATTCCCTGGTGGCTCAGAATGAAGTAGTTGGATTGGTAACTCGAGGACGAGTTACCATGTGGAGAGGGTGAATGTAGCCGGATGTGATATAGCTTGCTCCTACTAGTGGTATCAGCCAGCAGGGTTACCCAGTGTTTCAGTCTGTAGGACGTTGGACTCACAATCCAGTAATTCGTGTTAGAATCCTAGGATCGGCATGGTCCCCTGTTACAATAGCGCGATACGTGAAGTAGTTGTTCGTTGTCATATTTATCTCTTGCCCTTTAATAGGACAGACGGTAAACCTGCCCAGGAAAACTTCTGTGTGTTCCTTCTTTTATAATACTTCATCCGGTAGAAATCCATTTCGGAACATTCTTTGGCACTCCTGAATGCCTCTATACTAAGATATTGGTACCTCGTTCGTTTGAGTTCGAGGGTCTGAGCTCCGTCACGACGGTGTCCTAACTTTAAGAGCTTCTAACTTTATGATCCAGTCTATCACCTAAGTTAGACGTCGATTTATGAAGGAATGATACTTATGACACCGTCGTGAAACACAATTTACGAGGTGGCAACTTTTAGGATAGGTTTAGGAGATCCTAAGTAGTTAGGACACATTCGTGAAACGGGAGCCGGGCCTAAAATATCTCATCTTCTGTGTTATGCTGTGTTATAGAAACGTATAATGTAAATACAACATTTAGCGTCATTAAAGTTAAACGTCGAGTGGAGTATCGACCTTATTCGTGTCATAAAATATAAATGAGTAGCCTATTATACAAACATTACAGGAACAGGCTTGTCCTAGGTCGGTATTATTTTTTTATGTTGGTAATAAAATATGTTTAAACTAAACATTCGTGTACAGGTAAATGACCTGTAGTGCAATAATAGCTACGGTAATCATGTAATGTAACATGTTTTCCAAGTTATACACAAATAGTAGTAGCAGTACCTTATCTTTATGTATTGTTTTCCTGTGAAACAACCAGTGACTAAAATGTATTTAAAACCTATATAACCAGGGTCTGCATTCTTGAAACTTCGTAAGTCTTAAAGGCATACAATCACTATATTTGAGTAATAAATGTAAACTACATTCATTTGTGATAGTCATCATCAATTCTATATCGCCAAAATCCC
>JAUTBQ010168043.1:0-12009 GCA_032361185.1 Lepetodrilus ovalis | reverse complement strand
GGATTCGGATATAAGGCTGGGTCAGATGTGGACCCCATTTTTATTTTTTGTTATTTACCTGCACTATTATATAAGGACCCAAATACAGCCTTATATCGAGGGGACACTGTATGTGATACCAGAAATCATTTTTATTGTGATACTATACATCTATTTAATATATTTCCATTCATATTTTCTTTTATTGCTCAGTAATGTTAGGATCTGACGTTCAGTGTGATCTTTTTTTGTAAGTTTTACGCAATTGCTGTATACATGTATTGTATTTGCAATTTGTATTGTGAAAATCTCTGTATTCCAAGATATTGCAATACAAAACAACTAACAAAATATTTTTTTTAATAATACCGGTACATGGATATTGCATTTCATTTAATTTTGTTGAGAATAAATTTTAAATCTCATAACAGAGGTATGTGTAACCATTTTGTAAATGTGTAGTTTAGTACCATATTTACCGGTACAATTTGTTTGATATTCATATTGTTGCCACAATGCAATGCAATATATGCTGTCATTTTTCTCCGTGTGAAATTAATGTTAATACATGTATTTAATATTACGACCATAGTTATTTGATTGCCTGGTTTAGAGATTTTTGTGTGATAATTTTGGCCTCGGTGTTTGAAAATAATAATGACAATTTGATATTTTGGCCAGTTGGTCGGATGTACAGTGTAATATAAAAATAATAATAGGAGATTATGAATGGTCAATTGACAGAAAATAAATATAATCCATTAATATTATTGTGTACAATGCTCAATTATGTTCAAAGTACTGTTTAATTAATTATTATAAATTAAGACTATTGTAATATATTGCCAGTAAGCAATTAAATTGGCTTCGACTTTGTGTCAACAATTGCCTGCCAATTTGTGTACATGTTAAATGATGGTATATACGACGTATTCCTTTGCCATATACATGTATTACTATTATTTTATTAAGAATGAATGAATGAATGAATTAATTAATGCTTTACATTGCAGCGGGAATATTCCACCCGTAGTTTTTGTTACTACAATTACTAATTAGATTTAAGCAAGAAAATCATGCCAAAAGACTGTACACTGTAGGCAGAATATAATGATAGTGCCCCCTCGATATAACACAGTCCGATGCACCGCGGATTCGGATATAACGTGGGGTCAGACGTGGATCCCATATTTATTTTTGTTATTTCCCTGTAATATCGTATAAGGCGGGTACTATAATGCAGGGGGAATGTCATGGACCCCAACATAAGCGTTATATTGAGGGGACACTGTATATACATACCACAGGGCAAGTGGTCTATAGTGGTCTAATAGTCTGCTGGGACAGGTAGTCTAATTTTTTGCATGTGCCTTTAAAAGGATAAAGGCATAATATCACAGATATTTATGGTTGTTTTGGACTTTAACCAAAAATCAGGTTTATACTTCCAAAAAAGATTTCCACGGCTGTATGGTAAACGGAACATTCCACCATAATGTACAACTGCGATAGGTCGATTAGAAAAACAAAATTAGCGGTCTGCATCCTGGGTTCTATTAGACACATGTATGAAAATGGAGATAACTGAAAACGTTCGGTCACTTTCCTATAACATCAGTTGAATACATCAAAGACAAGATAATTATGGTTCTGTAACCGTAATTCATATAAAATATTAATTTGTTGTTAACTATCAAGTGTTGGGGGAATAAGTGCATCACTACTAAATAAAAACATTTTGGTGGACAAATATTTAGCACAAGTAGTCTCAGATAAAAATGTGTTTGTCCATTATACAGGTAAACCCGCCGTGATAGTATGCCATTAATGTAGAGCCCTGCTAAAATATAAATTACTTGGATGTTTGTAAAAACAAATGCAACCAGAAATTGTGATTATTCATCAGGGATGTGGATAAAACAAGGATCATTTGGAAGAAAAAATAATCCATCTACTTAACCCTATGAATGCTGCAGGCAAATGTATATGTTGTGTACATCAATAATTGGTTACTACAATAAGAGGGCTAATACAACAAAAACCTTATATATGTAAATCTATGCATTATGACCATGTTTGAAAAAAAAATCCACCTACTTAACCTTATAAATGCTGGAGCCAGCTTGACATGCCCTATACAGCAATGATTGTGATTACTACCATTGCAATAGCAAGAGTGTTAACAAAACCACCATGCTTGAAAAACACACCTACTTATCCTTATTAATGGAAGCTACTGGAGGTACAACCTATATAGCAAAAGGTTTTACTAAAAGAAATAATTGACATCTTTAACCCCCTCCCTGCTGGATTAGGCACAGGCACTACTCTTCAAGACATCTCTGGTTGCCGCCAGTATGGATAGAGTTAAACGTGTGCATTGTGATCATGGATGTTAAGGTACTCGTAAACATTTCAATTTTCCGTCTAGAATTTTATTGTTCGTATGTCAATAACAACATTCTGAAATCACATCAAATAAAACCAGGATCTTGCCGGTGCTCGCAGGTTTACTTCAACATTCAGCACTGTGGATGTTGTGGGTTTCCTCTTGCCCCTAAACTGACAAGACGTGATATTAGCAGAAGAGTCTTGCAACCGGCTCTAAACTTCAGTTCAATACACATAAAAACATAAATCCAGACAGATGACGGTCAAGTAAGGTGACCTTTTTATAAATGTTTATAAGTGACATTTCAGAGCAAGCACATTACGATATACTGTAGATGAAACGTTTTATGCCTATATCCTCTCCCATGAATCCCATTCATATAACAAAGTTATGTAGTTAACCCATTGTCAGGCAAGGAGCTGCGCAGACCAATCCACAACAATATCCTAGCAAATTCTATATTTTTTTAAACAAATCAGCAGATTTACAATATAAAATTATATATTTTTTTAAATGTAATCAATACACATTAAACATAACTATAGCTAGGCTCCCGATTGTACCTAGAATGCTTTGGTCATTGTACAAATTTTCATAATGCTGAAATATAAAATACAATAAAATAATACCCACAAAGGCTAAGAAAATGATCTCCAAGAATTAATAAAAAATATCGTGAAAAATATAACCAGAAAGACTTTTCCCATCAAAATATATCCACATAGCATTTTGATGTACATTCACATAAACACACAGTAAATCAATTGAGAAATTGTTTTCAAATATTATGCAAGCAATATTTCAGTCTAGAGCATGCATACAAGGAGAGTTAAACAATCAAACCTATCATGTGCTAGCCCGTGTTGTATGGACATAGGATAATCAACAGAGAGTACATCAAACATAAATAAATGTAAGAGAAAAATAAACACATGATTTCAGCTTACCAGTTTACTCAGCAGTACAAATGTACAGGATATAAGCATATATATACTGTTAGAGGAAGTTCAAACTCCTCTCACCTACTTCTCATCTATTCCTCTTACTTCCTGTATATCTGGGTGGTCTTGTACAAACAGCACATAGCCCTACCGTAGACTTACCGCCAAACATAGCAATGGTGCAGTTTAAGGTTGATGTTGCGGTCACTTTAGAGAAATACTGTTTCGCACAGGCGAACTTGTTTCCGGGAATAACCCATTGTTTTATGACAACTAGAGTAACGCTTAATGATAGACAATGCAAATGAGAATGCAAAGATACCACAATGTATTTGTAGCAGATCTATAGAAAATACAGATTAACTTAACCATAGCTAGGCCACTGATTGTATGTACCGGTAGAACATTTCAGTCAATGTATAATTATTATAAATTTTCATAATGCGAAAAACACAATAAAATAATGGACACATAGGCCTAAATCCTCTCACCTATTTCTCATATATTCCTCTTAATTCATGTATATCTGGGCGGTCTTGTACAAAACAGCACTTAGCCCTACCGTAGCCTTACCGCCAACCATAGCAATGGTGCAGTCCAAGGGTGACGTTGATGTTACCTTAAGTTAGAGCAATGCTGTATTGTACAGGAGAGCCATGCTTACAATTCCCATTCATCGAACTTGTTTCCAGGAATAATCCATTGTAATATATGACTAGAGTAATGCTTAACGATAGATAATGCAAATGAAAAATGTAAAGATACTGCAATGTATTTGTAGTTCAATTGAGGTCATATTCAATGCTGAAATCATACTTCACATACAAACCTATCCCAGTGATTGAAATCATACTCCAGTTGCAAACCTATCCTGATGATTGACATCGGTCTCTGAACTCTTTCATGTTAAGGTCAAAGAAAGGTCATAGTAGTTTTTTTCGTTCAGCACACACACACCAGATCAGATTAATTCTAATTTACCTACTGATCCATAGAGCTGTCAAAACCAATGTGATGAAATTATATCATAGACGCATGGCCATTTATCATGTTAATCATATATTACAAGCTGAAGATGTTGTTTAATTACTGATGAATTAGATTTCCAGGAGTTAATAATCATATATTACAAGCTGAAGCTGTTGTTTAATTACTGATGAATTAAATTTCCAGGAGTTAAAGCTGTCTCGTACTGGCTTCCATCCATGTAGCCAGCATAACCAAATCCTCTTGTTTTTAGGTATCCTATTCCAAGATCCTAACACAGGATACTTGGGGAGGATACCTTCACTTCGGGTATCCGGGTTTACTTTTGAGCATCCACATTAGGTGTCCTGGCCTGAACACCTAACAGGACACATAATGAGTGACTTTCATTTTGGACAGTTAACCACCTTCCTGCTGAAGAAAGTCAGAAATACCCTATGAAACACCGAGGTGAATAAATCCAGTAGGGAAAGGGTTAATCAGTCACCGCTATGGCTACAAACCGCAGAATTCAAAGCAAGAACAATACGACCAGAATGAGACAGATCAGGAAATCTTTTGTGCAAATTTGTCGACTGTTAAAAAAACTTGGGTTCCCGTCTGGGAAAACAACGACAGCCACAGAGACATGTTGTTGTGGGAGGAGACTGGCCGCCCACAAAGATGGCGGGATTTACGTCTGCTCAGACAGTCCACAGTCTACATGCGTGGTCAATATTGACACTGGACCTTGTATGGCCGGGTCAAGACTGTGACTGACCTGTGCAATGGTCAAGGGATCACACACGTGGGTGTCCGCCATTGTTTTTAAGGCGACAATTCTGAATGTCAGTTACTATATATAGCACAAAGTAGTGACGGTAATTGTCTTTTCCCACGAGTATTTGTTCAAAGCTTACTAGTAAATTGACAAACACCATTCATTTAAATTGGAAAGCAAGAAAGAAACCTGTTGAATGGTACTCAACTCAGATTTTCTTTCATATTGCTTGTCATTCTAAAGAATCCGCTTCACAGTGTGAAAGTAAAACGGCAACTAAAATCTGTGCCAGAATTTTCAAAATAAATTTAAGTCACTAAAAAGATTTACTGTTCATATTTCTTGAAAAAGAAAATCAGTTCCAATTGTTAACTGAAAACTGCATCTCATGAAAACAAACTCAGTTACAATCCCAGTTGTAAACGGCGATTTCTATTTTTTTTCTCTTCAGAAACCCTGGCCCATTGTAATAATAAGTGTTCAAGAGCAATATCCAGTGAAAGCAGCAGATAAGGAAAACATATGATTAGCTTATACTTGGATACTCAACAAAATTAGTTAAGTAGCCTTGTATTTCGTATAGAGATTTACTTTTAAAGGCATGCAATCACGGTTGATAGACCTAGATAATGACCAAAGGAATTTCAGTCTGAGACTATTTACGTTTGAATTGTACACCCAAAAGTTGTTATTTCCTGGTATACTAAGTCCCCAACACTTGATATTTATAATAAATTTCATATTTTATAATAATTATTTGTCAGGACAAAGAATGATATTGTCTTTGATGTATTCATGATATATGAGAGTTATGTCCCCTTGCGTTAATACAAAGATGGATGAAGAACTAAGATTGTTTAGGTTGTTATAAGCTCCAGGTACTTGTTGAGAACTTGCAGATGCATTGGAAGATGAATGGCATCTGATTTCTCTAGTTGAGTTCCGAAATTTGGTAGAATGCTTTACTACAAAATATCCTCCGGCCCTTAACTTATTTTGTTGAGCATACTGTTCCTATTCCAAGCGATTCTGCCATGATGACACAGAGAACCTGCGAGAGGACACATGAAAGGATAGATAGATGATCTAATATCGCATGTTCAACATGTTCAGACAAGTGCATGCATCACACCGATGTAAGCTGATAACACCCTGTAACACCTTGAAGCTCTTGTACAGCTTATAGTGGATGTCAAACACATGACGCAGGTGATTACTGAACATGCTGGAGGTACCAGGAGGGGGGACGGGGTAACGCGGGGGAGGGGGTAATGGCATAATGCAACCATTACCTGAAGAGGCGGGCAGCGAGCAGTAAGTATACAAGATTAAGCCCAGTAATTAAAGCTTTCGAAGGCTTGCACTGGTAGAAACTTTTCAAACAGATTTTATTGAGTGGATAATATATATACTGGTGTATATTTTTATACTCAACAAAATTAATTAATGGCCAGCAGATATTTTGCAGGAAATGTTTTTACCAAATTTTGGAACATGGCTTGAGGAACCGATGCCATTCTTCTTCCAATGTGTCTGAAAGTTCTTGACGGGTACCGAAATCCTGTCTAGACATTTGGAAATTCCTTGACATTGTTCAAGCTAAATTTATATGTCCACAAATAAATGTTACTGGCCCTTAATTAATATTGTTGAGTATATACATGTATATGGTATATAAAGACTATGCCAGGTTATTCTTTTCCATATGAAATAATTCAAACTTGATCAGCTTATCTGAGTCAGTTGTCCTGTGAAATTCATAGATTTGAGTCTTTTGCAAATCTAGGATGATCATCTTCCCATACATGTAAATTTGCAAAGTTGCGAGCTGGGAAAATTGTGAATTGTGAATTTCTAGACTCCCGTGGGTCAGTGATTATGGAGATTAGTGTGGCTATGGGAGAATGGACTGTCATGTCATGTATGATAGTGGCTGGCTTCATGAATATTTATAACAATATTTATAACAATTTAGTTGCATCATATTGTACCTATAAAATATAGTGAGGGATGTGTAAGACTCTCCAGTATAGTCTCATAGGCTGCTCTTAACCAGTGTCATAATGAGGTGTGCAGCACTAGTAAGCCTTAAGTAGAAAACAATAACACAAAATGTACATATAATTTAATTTAAATCTTTTAAAGACATTTTCATTTCAATATTAATTATTGACTCATTTTTCATATTTGTATATTGATTCACAAATAGTGCGTTGTACATGCAATATGGCCAATGTCAATGAGGATACTGTAATTCTACTAATAAGTTTAATCCTTATACAAACACTTATACAGGCCAAACTCTTTTGTGTCAATTTTGTTGGTGCATATAATAAAATATGCTTATACCAATTTGAATCTGGATGGAAAAGGAAATAATTATAATATAATTTTATTTAATTTATTTAATGTTTAAAGTACAAAATATAAAAATAAAATAGTATGCCTTACATAAATCAATAAATATTGCCTCCAACATGTTTGATAAGGTCTAACAATAGTTCTTCAAACTACATGGCTCTGGACTAACATATGCCCATTGTACAGGGGCAAGTTAAATTGTGGGCAACCTATTTGTTTAACACATAGCACCTTTGGTGCCATTTCAACTTGCCCCTGTATGTAACTCAAAATGTTAGTCTGGAGCCCTGAACTCTGGACTACTAGTCTACTAGACTATGCTTGCCGATATATGTCAGATTGGTATAGTCAGCTGTATTTCTGCCACTAAGCCTAGCATAAAGACGTCGGCCGATGATAGACTATCGAGGGCTTAGTCTCAGTCGACTACGTATTGCCACTGGATGGCATCTTTCATATTCAGTCATGTGTACTCATGCACCACAGATAATAACAGTAAATAACAGCCAGACATCTATGTAAAATGACACTACAACACAGATGTTCAGAATAAAAAGACACACCTACTTAGCGAGTGGCTGAGTTACAGCAAAATAGTGGGGATAAATGCCAGCTGACGTAAATGGACATTATGTAACGTCTTCTTGAACTTATAATGAAGTCGGAAATACCAAGTGCAGGTACATGTAACATACTGAAAGGTTTTTATATACTGATGAGAGAAAAAAAAAAGCAACACATGATGCACTGATCAATTTCTGAAGGGAATATTCGAGCAAATGAACACTAATGTTAGTGATGAATCATAGAATGTCACAGTCATCTTGTTATATGTGCATGCACCCCCCCTCCCCCCACCAACACACACACACACACACAAACACATACACACTCTACTATTTTGTCAGTCATAAATCATATAGTTTGAGAGTTGCCCTAAAGAGCTGTTTGTGCATGATCCAGCAGGGGGAGGGTTAAACAACATTAACAATTCAGATTTCTCATTTCATTCACCATGTAACATTATGTCTGTATATTCAAATACATTAAAAAAAACACACCATCTCTTAAATCAGCAATTAAATAACATGGAAAGTAGGGACTGCTCTCCATCTATTGTTGTGTGATGCGATCGCTTCCATAAACTCTTTAAAACCTGCTGACATAGTAAACCTCTCAAATCTCCCAACTTTTCCAGACACAAAAACATCCAGCTTTGCAAGCATAAAGATAATCACGAAGAGGATTTAAATTGATATTTTGCTCCAGGGACTACAATGTTGATGTAAACTGGATATATCTCTGTCCTCCACTGTGATCGTAGATTCATAGCCATGAGTAGAGCTGTACCAGCGGGGACAGTCTCAAAATATTTAGTGGCAAATATTTGTTACCTAACCAACAGTCGGTAATAGAATGGACCGAAATTAACTTTATAACTTACTAGCATGAATAGTGATACAAATATCAAAAGAAAAGAATTAATACTAGTCCTTAGGATACCTTTAGCATTGGGAGAAATGGCCCGGGCCAGCGGACTAGTGTTAATTTCGTTGGCTGTAATAGTACTGTAATAGTGGGAAGTAACGGTGTAGCATGTAAGAGAACGTCGAGTTATAGGGCGTAATTCCTCCATTCACGGTAATCCCCATAAGTCATAGCTCGTTAGTTATTAGCCCTGTTGACTGGTATAGAATATATACAAGCAGACAGTCGTTTTACTTAATGAATTATGTAACACAGCCACAAAAGAGATTGTCTGGCTATAGATTGTGACATTTTTAATATGTCCATTTAAATGGTGTCAAATTTCACACTAGGTGGGCTCAAAGCAATGACATTTAAAGTTTTGTGTTCATGATAGCAATACAATGTCGATGACGACAATACTAATTACGGTATTTATGGAATAGATGGGTCTTTATTTTTTTTTATTTTGTTACTGTAGTGCCACTCTACAGACAGTGCATCCTATCAATATTGCGTCAGAAATGTAACTTCTGTGAACATTGATGCGGGGCCCCTGGGGGGCAGGATTTGAACTCAGTATTTGAAACACTGGAATGTGGGAGAGTGTTTCAAGTAAACTGTTCTATCTTAGTGATGCTGAATACTGGAAAGAACATCAAAATGATTTAAGTTTCCATTTGAGTACTTGAAGATTTAGCTAAGCAGGGTATCCCTTCATAAAGCTCTCTTATTCTTATTTTGTTTTTTATATAGCTAATGCACTGCGAAGAAAGTGCTATGGTATTTTAGTGGATAAGAGAGCTTTGTGAAAGGATACCCAGGTATCATACTTTTGGAAGGTTTGTACAAAGATATTGATATATAACGATTGTAGCGCTACAAGAGTCATAACTCCCTAATACATATTAACATTGAGATACGACTCTTGTATAGAGCTAAAATCATTCTGTGGAACATCAGGAATATGACATCAGGAATCAGGAATCCTGTACATCAGGAATATGAAGCTGGTTGAATGCAACACTTGTTTAAAGACACATTAATAATAAGTGAAACTTTAGGTAAAAATGTATCAACATCTATGGCTGTATGCCTTTAATTAACCCTATCACTGCTGGAAATGCCCTATGGAGATTTTGATTAATTGAGAGAAAAAGACACTGTATGATCATGATTGATGGAAATAATTAAAGTAATACCTCAATGATATATAGTTGCACATACTTCAAACGCTTTATATTATACCTGTATCAATAAATCAATACAAATAAATCTATTGCTCTTTTAGCAGTGTCTGAAATCAATAAACATGAGTATGTCTGGTGCGTGATAATATTGGTACCAGAAGGTAAATATCCGAGATCTAAATCTCCCAGTATTTGTTCTGTCACATGTGTGGCCTATATTACATATAGGTATGAATCGAAGACAACTAGGTCAGAGATTTTAGCACTGGCTAGAACAGCCTGTTTACTGTACAATAGGCAGAGTCTCGGCTAATCACTACAATCATGTAATGGGAGCATCATGGTATATGTTATGACCTAGACAGTTCACTAATTGTTAACTCCTGAGTTGTTGACAAAGTTGTCATCAATCTTATGGCATCATATCTTTTAATAGATCTTTAATAATAAAACATTCATAGGAGAAATTGCCCACTCTAAAGGGAAAGTTGGAGGATAATTGTTTTCTTTTTTTTTAGCATTAAAACATTTTATTAAAAGAAAACATATATAACAATTAGGTCATAAAGACTTGAACAAAAATAAATTAAAAAATAAAAGAACGCAAAATTTGGTCAAGAAAAATTATGATAGATAAATATGTAAAAAGTAATTCCTCTCAAAATTTAGCCTGTGCCCTTGTTTTAATACTTGTGTATAAATGATCTTACAAGTTTTGAGCATTTTCAGTAATTCCTTGCAAAGCTCACCTGTAATCTAACGAGCACACCTGCCTGGTCTCACAGGGGGCCTGACAGTGACATTTCCAAACACATCTCCTATCCTGCTAGCAATAGCCTGAAGAACCAAGCCCACACCAGCCACCTACCCTTTCACAACAGCCACGGCATATCCACAATCCGCTTTCAGGTACCACCAACTTATGGTAAAATCCAAGTGAACTCCAGACCTATACACACACTCCCCTGTGTTCTAAACACTGCCAGTGTTGCAGCCAGATCGGCTGTCAGTCAAAACCGGTGTGAGGAGACAGATACCTACACACAGACCTATAAGCCTTGACACAAGCTCCCAGCAGTGTGTCGAGAGGCTCGGTAAGTAGGGGGGCATCTCAAAGGTTTCACAGCTTGATTTATTCATGAATGTCAATGAGTATAAATGTTCACAGGGCAATGGCAGTACAGTGGCAATTTCATTAGGATGTTTCATTATATAAAGTGCACTATGATCAGGGATGGAAATTAACACTAGCTCAAATGTCTGGGTCATTTCTCCCAATGCTAAGGTATCCTTTTTTTTCTTTTCTTTTTTTTTAGCATTGGGGTTGCTTTAGAGAATCTTTCTAATATTACGACTGGTCAGTTTAGGGCAGGAAACCTGCAACATCCGTAGCGCTGAATGTTGCAGTAAACCTGCTAGCACCGGCTGGTACTGACAGACCAAGAATGATATCTGTATTGCCCATCTACAGACAGTGCATCCTATCAATATCACGTCAGAAATGTAACTTCCGTGAACATTGATGTCAAGCCCCAGGGGCGGGATTTGAACTTGGGAACTTTGGCTCCGAAGTCCAACATTCTACCACTGCGATACTAGTAGAAATTAATATTTTTAGTAAATATTTGTTATCTGTATACTATTCAGGCTAGTAAGCTTTAAAGGTAATACTTATCCATCCCTAAGCATAGAACCGTAATTCTCCTATTTATTACCAAAAAAAAAGTAATCATTTCCCCCAACCTACCGGGGTAACCCTCAAAATATGAACATATCTGATTTAACCAAATGCCAGTTTTATAATTAATCAGACAGTATCATTTTACATAATATGTGATGTGCTGATACAAAATGTGTTTAAAGGCATACAATCACGGTTGATAGACCTAGATAATGACCAAACGAATTTCAGTCTGAGACTCTTTACGTTTG
>JAUTBQ010168042.1:0-26525 GCA_032361185.1 Lepetodrilus ovalis | reverse complement strand
TAACTACATAACCCAAGAGACTCGGGGAGGCTCAAGACGACAACGGTGAGGCGTGCCAAGCTGGTTTTTTGTTTGTTTTTGTTTTTGTCTCTTTGGCAGTTCTGCCTTCTATACCTTCGAGTCGTCCTTATGCTTGTTTTCTGCGCTTGGGGAGCTCCGTGTGGATGAGGCTGTAGAATTAGGCTGGTCACTTACATCAATGCCACTGTCGTGCTGGTCTCCCTTGTCCAGTTTGCTGTCCACCGACACGGGTGACTGCGACGGACCCAGCGTCATGGCGAAGTTGATGGGCTTAGTCCACGCACTCACGGTCGGAATGGGAGCTGGGGTCAGCGGCAGGGACACCACGGGCGGCTGGACCGTCGTCGCCATCTTCTGGACAGAGATGGTGCCGATCGCTTGTTGTTGCTGCTGCTGCTGCTGTTGTTGCGGCTGCTGCTGTGCTTGTGGTTGTTGTTTGACCTTTGTGCCAGAAGCTGAAATAGATTCGATTGATTGATTGATTGATTGATTGACTGATTGCTAAACACTGTCACGTCGCTGTAATACAAATATATCACATTATTGTCTATGTTCAGAAATGTGACTTGATCAACATCCCATAGTAAATGGTATTCACAATTGCAAGTATCTTACATGAAGGGGAGATAATAAACAAAATTCAAATAAATACATCAACCACTACAATATTCAGTAGTGTAGGTGGTATTAGAGTGAAATTACTCCATTACATTATACTTCAACATCACAAAGAATGGCTTTCATTTCATACATATGAAACGTAATTTTGGTGCAATTCTTTTTCTTTTTCCCCCGGAACACTCGGCTCAGCTGAAAGAATGGGGCCATTGAAATTCTATATACTCACTCTCAGCATCTCCATTGGTCAGATTGGATGGAGAAGGGATGTTATTGGCCAGATCGTTGTCCCATTGTTCAATTTTGGGCATGATGTCCAGGTTAGCCTCTTTGTCCTTCTCACGTTGTTCTTTCTGCTTCGCAAACCGTGGTGGCAACCTGTTCAGCTTGCTGAACCTAGCTCGTTCAAGCTTAGGTGCCAATCCCTTCGGTTTTGAAATTACCTGCAATGACAAAATGTCGTCCCAATAAGTATCCACCAGGTTGACCACAAAATTAATTCCAAAATGACATACTAGGAATGAATTATTGTTTTACGTCACAGCGGGAATCCTTCACCAATACGTGATGAGAAATACTAGGAAAACTGCCTTACTTCACATACCCATATATCTTTTAAATGCTACCATTTGACCGATTACCATGAGCAAGGAAACCACCTCTATAGATCCAAGATTAGCTTGTGAATGATGACAATATTAACATCCACCAAACCAAGCATTTTTATTCAGACAATGTTTACTAAAGAGCTTACCTTTGATAAATCCCTTTTCCGGTGCAGATCAGACAACTTCTTCATTTCTGCCTCCTGCAGCTTCTGTTTGATCTTGGTAGTTTTCTTGGATGTGACCTCTTGAAATCCGTCGTTGGTTTCGAACAGGAAGTTTGGGTCATCTATTGTCACTTCAGGTTGATCATCAATAACTACCACACCTGACAAACATTTTAAATAGTATGACAAACGAAAGGAATACAGTAAAATGTTATTCAATTTCAATAAATGTTTAATACTTGCTCAGCAGAATAGTCATAATCAGCCCCACATAGGTGGTCAGTAGATTGACAGATATTAAAAAACATCATTGCAAGCAAATTTAGTAAAAACATTGATTTTAATGCAACATCGGATTTCTATACAGAACATTTGCAGTATAGTATACAGGATAGCACTTGCACTACAATTATAGCAATGTTAGTTTTGTTGTTTTACGTCACTGCAGGAATAATTCAACCATATGCAACAAAACTTGTACTTGGATAGCATTACAAATTCACCAAGAAAACCATGCACTCACTCGCATAGTTGTTGATGTCGATATTAGCCAAGGCATCTTTCTTCTCTTTGTCGCTCTTCAAAGGTTTTGAAACATCAGACAGGTCCGACTTCCTCCCCATGGTTTTATTTCTGGAAGGACAACATGTGGAGTCAACAGACAACTTAGGTGCAGTCAAAATAGACAACAAACTGAGTCAACAGACAACTTAGGTGCAGTCAAAATAGACAACAAACTTAAATTGTAATTTTATGGGGGCAAATAACATTTAATTAAATTGAGTAAAATTATTGAGCTTGCTCAGTAATATGGGTTCTAATCAGTCCAACATAAGTCGTCAGTAGATTGACAGATATTATTGAACATCATGGCAAGCAAGATAAAATACTGTGAACCGATTTATTATTGTATCCAACGACATTCCACATTCAATAAAGAATGCAAGAAATGTCCATAAAAATTAACTTAGTAAATTAGCGTTTAAAAAAAACCTGTCAATATGTTCACCATATTTATGTTTGACCTGCAACTTGGCTAAATAATAGTTCCACCAACCTGTTCATATTGTTAATGGCATTGTTGATGGCATTTGGATCGTTAGGCACCATCCCGTCCACGCGGTACACAGACTTCACGTTTTCCTTGTGGTTGACATTAACAGTGGCCTTGGCTCTTGGTACAGAGTTGGCCGGACCTGCCCCGTTTTTTGTCGAGTTTGGGGACCTCTCCTTGTTGGAATTTCTCCTCTCCATGCTGTTAGACTTGCGCGAATCCACACTGTTGTTCACGCGCCGGTTCTGGCGGTCGTTCAGTGGCCGTTGACTGGAGAAGCTTTTTTTCGAAGGGTGATCGCGCTTATCTTTGTTAGCGTCTCTGATCTCGTTTTTTGGATCCTTTTTTTCCAGCACATCACTGCTTTCGGAAGCCGTCTCCCACTCCTCTCCCTCATTGGAAGTCTGTTTGGTCAGCTGTGGTTTCTTGTAGTTTGGGGTTGGCGGGGCACTGCCACCTCGGGCTTTCCCACGTCCACCTCTTGCTCCGCGTTCGAAGCTGCCACGTCCTCCACGCTCGCCTGGCGCGCCACCTCTCCGAGCAAACCTTGGCGGCGGTGGATTGCGCTCCGGTCTTCGGTCACGCCTGTGTAATTTAAAAAGATAATTAGTAAATTCATTTTTGATTTAACAATGTAAACTTTTGAGCAGATCAATGTTCTTTCAATATGCAATTAAATTTGATTTGATTTTGGTAATGGGGCTTAAAGAGTCATTTTCTAGAATCTTTCACTAATATCACTTGTGTCAGTTTTTAAGGCAGGAGGAAACCCGCAACATCTGTAGCGCTGAAAGGTGCAGTAAACCAGAGGCTGGTACGGACATTTACCATACAACTATTTTGGTATGAATTTCTCAAAATGGAAACAATAATAGAGATAATTATAGAGATAGGTTAAACAAATTGAAAAGAACATTCATTTTCATTCTGGAGGAAATAATGAACAAATGCTTTACATTGCAGCATGATTTTTAGTAAATAATGTTTACCTGTTTTGAGATCCAGCGTCATTGTAATCTCTTCGATCTCCATTGGTCATTGGTGGTCTGTTGTACCCCCCACGCGGTGGGGGAGCAGAAAACCATCTGCCTCTGCCACGCCCACCTCTGGCGGCACCCTGGCTGCCGTTTCCTCCTGAAAACAAACATCGCCCGAATATTACACATCTTTATAACCTAAAAAACATCATTACTTGTTGGCCATTTCTGCCCATCGAACATTTGGCAATAATTAGTCTTTTAAAAAAAAATCATTGCTCTAGAAGGCATTTTAGAATTTGATGTCCAGTAAATTCCATATAGATATGTTGCGCCAAGATCTAGTCTTTCTTATTTATTCATTGTGAAAATCTTTCACCAACACGCAAGGATGTTTTCTTTTTCTTTCATTGATCGCATTAATGCTTTGTCGCTGTGGAGATACACAACCCACAAGAAACTCAAAGTCTTACAGGTTTCCTCAATAAACAAAAATCACAGTTCAATTAGGATTCCTGCTGTCATGTAAATCACCAATACATTAATTTGATTACAAAGTGGCATACCGCGATCCTCACCTCTCCCTCGGCGTGAAGGTTCGCCCCTGGGAGTGAAGCCCCCTCCCATAGGACCAGAGTTGTACTGCCGATAGCCGCCCATTTTCTCCTTGTCGTCGTCTTCGTCGTTCTCGGCAACCTCGCCGAACGGTTTATGGTTTTCGTACCGCCTCTCCCTGTTCCATGCATTGTGTCGAGGTCTTCCTCGTTCTTCGTGGTGGCCGCCACTCCTATCCTTATGCTGGCTGGCGGACTTCTGAGTGTTGTTGATCTCCTCTTTGGTTTCTTTGGTTAGCTTCACGTCCTTGTTCTCCTTGTCCTTCCCAGAGACTTCTCTGGCTTCGGATGTCCTCTCGCTGGAGCTCTCGCTGTAAGTACCGCTCGTCTCGTCCACCGAGACGTCGCTCTCTTCGTCACGACCTCGGCGTCTCTTTGACGTGTCGATGTCCTCACTCTCGGTGGGCTCTGCGTCGTGCGACGGATCCTTCCAGTGTCCGAAACTGGGACCCTTGTCCATCTTGGGACCTCTGTACGGCCGGTCCATGCTGTGGTAGTCTCCCCTGCCTCTGCCGCGGGTCGGACCCATTGCGCCGCGGGCGCCACGTGACCGGCTTCGACCTCGACCACGGACGAACTCACGACCGCGACCAGGCATGCTTCTCGTCCTGTCCCTGTCTGTGCGGTCCCTGTCTGTGCGGTCCCTCTCAAAGCGGTCCATGTAGGGCTCCTCTTTCTTCTTCTTTGCTGGCGGCCTGTCTTTACCGCCGCCTCTATCGCGCTTGTCTATGGACTTGTCTTCAAAGGGATCCTTATCTCCATGTGGCTTTTCCTTCTTGTCATCTCGATGCTCGGTTACACTTTCGGCTTGTGCCACTTCTATTTTCTCCTTCATGGCATTCCTGAAATAACGTGTTTGTATCCAAATTAACCACAAATGCATGAATTTGAAAAATGCAAATTTGACAGCATCTCCAGTAGCATAAATATATCATTGATATCGTAAGGCTAATCATTGAATATCAAGAATTCATAATTACTTTTCATTTGGTCGCTTATTCCACACGTTATCAGAGACTGCAACGACTTCCCTCAGTGGCTCTTTTTTCGTAGATTCCTGAAACGGTAATCAAATTATCAAGAGACAAATTTCAAACTTAAAATAGTTAATAGTTAATGTTATGAAAAGCAATATCACCATTGAAGCAAGAGCAATATTTAGAGTTACAAAAATATAATAAAAATAAAAAAACATGATTAAATTCAATTAACATGTAATCACTGGCTAATGATATTTCATTATCGATTATCTGGTGTTGCTGATGCAAATTTTATACAGGGCTCCAGACAATTTTTTTTAGCTACTTGCCCGCAGGGCTAGTCAAGGCAAGTTGCAAAGGCACGAAAGGTGCGATATGTAAGAACAAAAATAGGTTGCCTGTAGTGCAATTTTGATCCATTAAATATTCAGCATTTCGAGAAATACATTCCCTCACGTTCGAAGGATTCCTGTCCAATACTTAAAGAAGTGGAAAATAAACTTACACGAATCGTCTCCTTCCTGAGGGTCAGGGGTTTCTCGTGAAGGACGGGTTCCTTGGGAGAGTCACTTTTCCTCTCGGACGAGGCCGCAGAGCTGGTGGAATTGTTGGAGGCACTTCTCTTCAGCGACATGTAGTTGCTTCTTGGTGGCGGTGCCGCCTGAGCCTGTTGTGCAGAAATTGGCGGCGGACAGCTGGGGTGGTGATCTCGCCCTGTAAATTACAGACGACCATGACTGTAAAATTATACTGACTTGCATACACCCTCGGTCTTCCTTTCCAGCCCACCTCTCCAGCGATAGAAACTTGCCGTCAAAAATTTACTGGCCCGAATAATGATACAAATTAGCAAATGATTATAAAAATACACTAACTTCTACAGGCCCCTAGGATACCTTTTAGCATTGGGAGAAATGGCCTGGGCCAGCGGTAATTTCAAACATTGTACCTCTCCCTTAGTCGTGCTACAGGCACCAAGACACCTGAACCTTTACTTAATTTAAAGATAAATATATCCGGATATTGATAACAAATGACAGCAGCACTTACGAGATTTGCCTTCGTCTACCGATGCCCAGGCTCTGTGTGGTTGAGATGGTGGGCCTCGGTTCTGTCGAGATTGGGAGCCTTGAAAACGATTTCCCCATTCCTCTTTCCTTCTGTAATCCGACTCTTTATCGTCTCTCTTGTCGACTTCAGTCTTTTGTCTCCGAGACTCGGGTGCTATCTTTTCAGGCCTGAAATTGTTAGGGTGCAAGATGTTAACGACGGTGTATAGACAACTGGATTCTTTATGACAAATCTATTCAGCAAACAAGTCAGCACATGCTCCTTGACAAATTGTCAAGGGGACTAGCAACAAAATGTTACAGGGCTCCAGACTAACATTTTGAGTTACTTGCCCGCAGGGCTAGTCAGGGCAAGTTGTAAAGGCACCAAAGTATCTATATGTTAAAAAGTATGTTGCCCGCTGAGCAATTTAACTTGCCCCTGTACGTCGGGCATACCTTAGTCGAGAGCCCTGTAATCAATGGATGGTTGGCCTTGATTATCAATGTCTATAAGAGTATTTATGTCAATGTGGATCTTCACGGCTTTCGAAGATAGTAAATTGGTTAACCATTAAAAATAATGGAATAATACTAGTCACTTTCAAGGTATTCAGTGCTAGAAATTCAGAACCGCTGAACACTTTTAAATTATTAATTTAATTTTATTATTAATATTATTATTATTATTATTATTATTATTATTATTATTATTATTATTATTTATATTACTGTATTATTATTGTTATTATTATTATTTCTACAATTTATACAATTCTATTCCAAAGAATTCATACTAATCACAGACAATTGCTCAGCAATGTTCCACTAGCTGACAACCCTAGTTCATAACTGCGGTGTTTGAATATTACAATATTGTTACATGGTGAAACTGGCTAGAAATATTGTAAACCTATTACCAGTCAATTTGCTGTCAGTTTACACCTGGCCCTGAAATTGCGGAAATCTTTTGAGTACGATTTCATGCTCAAGCTAGAATTTTACTTGTGAATTTGTAAACAAAACCTTGAGTCCAGCATGAGTTTGTACTCGATAAAGGTTTAGTAAATCTTGGGTCCTGATGACAATTCAAATCGTTCAGACAAAATGTAAATGGTAAGAACATTACCGTCTAGAGAGATTTATTTATATCATTTACGTAGAATTGCAATGGCAGAATGTACTACTATGTAGTGTAACCTAGTACAGGGCAGTCTGCCACTTGAAGAATTGATCAACGAATTCTGGTAACATCTGTGATTACTTACAGAAGTTTTATTGACATCTATGGCTTAATTCTGTGCAATGCAATATAGCTATGACATTTTCCATAGTATTTCTGTCTTTCATTTTCTCAATGGATATAGATTGCATCACTTTTAGGATGGGTTGGTTCTATGCTAATGTCAACAAACCAGAAATGCGTGAGTTAGAAATCTCGTGAACTTGAAAGGCTTCTCCATATTTGATTATAGCACTATGATAATAAATCTACTTGAATATGCTTTAATAGACCAGATAATATCCAACGGCCATTTTATCAATATTGATCTTGCTATATTTGACATAAGTGCAGGCAAGGCAATTTTCCGTGGATCCGTGGAAATCCTCAGATTAATCTGTCCAGGGGTTGATTTATTTGCATTGAACTTGACTTGGGGCCTGCAGTCCAGACTTGTTTTCTGCTGAAATCCAAATTGTCTGTTGCCTTGCCTGAAAGTGGAAGAACTCTTTTTACGAAACAAAAACAACAGCAGTAATGCACAACAACAACAACAACAATAATAATACAAACAACAACAACAACAAAATGGCAGATGGACAAATACACATACATGTACACAAACATCTAAGATCAGATTTAATCAAAGTGAAAGAATTCTTCTTTCACGCTCCAAACAATAATAAAAATAGCAATGACTGTAGTGCACACAATAACAACAACAAGGACCCACAACGGGTGGAAGCCTGTTTCCATGGAATAGTGTTATCATATTGCTACAATAGTTTTACCTAATTATATTCTTAGGTATTGTAGCGATAGAAGTGAGTCATGGAATGGGAATATGCCTGTAGCAGGGTATCGTTTTCCGAAGCTCTCTTATACACTAAGAGACTGGTAGTATACACTAAGAGACTGGTAGCGGTCTTGACCTTTGTCGATAGCTAATACACTGCTAAGAGAGCGCTACCAGTCTCTTAGTATAGATAAGAGAGTTTTGTGAAAGGAAACCCATGTCCCTAAAATTTTACTTGCAATGAAATGTAGCTACAACTGTTTTGAGCAACAGGGCCCTGGCCCCATTCCCCAAACCAGAACACTGACCTCGTGTAACAGATGTTTTTGCACATCCGATGTCGGTAACATTCACACCCACTGCAAGTAACACATACAGACGCACCTAGAAAATCAATTCCAGTATTTCACAACCACGTCTTTAACAAAAGCTCGAACCACAAGTATGTAAGTGTTGTCTGCATTTAATTATGTTTGGGCCAAATTTTGTTTGTCGCATTGTTTCAATATATTGATCTTTTTCTACCACTTACGTTGGAATTTTCAATTGGATTTTGAAGCCGCTTTCAAGATTCTTTCACTTACATCACGGCTTGTCAATTTAGGGCAGGAGAAAATCCATAACATCCATAGTGCTGAATGTTTGGAGGTTAATACAGGGCTCTAGAATAACATGCCTGACATATAGGGGCAAGTTAAATTGAATTGCAGGCAACCTATTTTTTAAGGTATAGCACCTTTGGTGCCTTTTCAACTTGACCCTGACTAGCCCTACGGGCAAGTAACTAAAAATGTTAGTCTTGAGCTCTGGAAAAATCTGTTATTAATATGTGTGTATGTAACACATTCGTTTATGTCCGAGTGAGTGAGTAACAAACATACTTCTCCTTTCGTCATCGCGAATTGGAGAAAGATTCCCACAGCGATGTTAAAAGGACTTGTACACTATGAAGTGATTTTACTTATGTCCGTTATTGGTATTGTTCATGTCTACAGGTAATAAATACATTGAGCTATATAATTTGTAAGAATCTGAGCTTTAGATAAGGAAAAGCCCTGCAAACCCATAGAAATAAATCCGATGATAAATGATTGTTTACCAAATGGTGCCTATTCATGGGTATTCCCTTCTGTGTTAGTCACATGATTAGAAGAGTATGCTGTGATTGGTCCTTGGTCAGACGGTTGAGAGGTCACATGCTACTACTCACCTAGCGGTATTTGTAAATAAACCAACAAACTGACCAGAAAATGAGCTTATTTATTAATAACAGTTTGGAATGACATCAATCATTGTACGTGGTGTAGGATCATCATCTCTTTAGGTTTATACAATAAGATTTCATTGAATTATTGCTTAACGTTGCAGCGGGAATATCTCAGGCGACGATTATGCAATAAGAGTTTGGTGTTTGAGTCACTTTAGACTCCATAATCACTCGGTCACCTTGACCTTACGCATGAAGGTAATCTACGGGTACGTATGTACTTGTGCAACGGTTCTGTGCCGATCGGCCGGTGTTGCCTAGCAACAGTTGTCAAAGCGTACCAGCTCTGTGAGCCCATGGCATAGATTTCACTCACATCAAAATTGCCGTGAAATTAATCTGTGTACATATCACCTATAATTGAATTTTTTTTAACACCCACCAAATGCAAATAATGCGACAGATGTCATCAGAAATATAGGTAGATTTCATTATGCAGTATTTACATAGTAGATATGTATGTTTACATAGGTTTTACAAGTTTTATTTGCACATGTCAGTGTGTTCCTTCATCGAGAGTCGCGCGACCATCGACTTAGCCATTTACCTTCTGGAATTAATCAGTCCCTGCTATGATATGTCGTCTCCAACAGTGAATCAATGCCAAGTTCTGAAATTGATGAATTTGACCAACATTTAATCCTGTGTTCATGGTGATTAGCGTTTTCCATTAAGAGTGGGTGTAGCTGTTTAACATATGTTTAACCTTTAAGTACTGTACCTTTAAATACTGTACACATTGGACACTCAGTGGTGGTTATGAGATCATGCTGTGCAAAATGTTGTTGTTGGCATCTGTTACCTAGGTAATAGCCCTCACCTGTTGTACATAATCATAAAACTCTATGTGGTTAATGCCCTATGTATTGAGTGCCTATGGGTAAAACAATTCAAACAAAAAGAAAAATATCTAATAAAATTTTATCAAACTTTTTACTTTCATGAATGGGACAGCAATTTACTTCTTGGTTTGAATTTCAGTTATTAAAGGCATACTATCACGGGTGATTGGCCTAGATAATGGCCAAACAAATTTCTGTCTTGTATTGAGACTATTTACGTTTGATTTGTACTCCCAAAAGTTGTTATTTACTGGTGTACTAAGTCCCCAATACTTGATATTTATAATAAATTTTATATTTTATAATAATTATTTGTCCTGACTAATAATTATCTTGTCTTTGATGTATTCATGATATATGAGAGTTACGTCCCCTTGCGTATAAAGAAGGACGAAGAACTAAGATTGTTCAGGTTGTTGAAATTGAATTTTGTTTACCATACAGCGGTAGAAAGTACAAACATGATTGAATGTACTTTGTAGAACTAGTAAAAAGAAATGGCCATAAACATCTGTGATAGTATGCCTTTAAATAGAAAGAAAAAAGTAGAAAATAGAAAGAAAATTTAAATGATGTTTTAAAGTTGTAGTTTTTTTAGTTTTTTTTTGGTTTATTTTGATTTTGTGTTCACATAGAATGTTGTTATTGGTCAGATATAAAGTTTTAAAATATATTTGGAATATATTTTTCTATCTACAATTGGCGGAAATGTGTTAAAGATCCCCGCAGTGATGTTTATATTCAATAATTACTCACTCATTCTATCTACGTTTAATTTCACCTCGTTGGTCACTGTAGCTGATGATGTAATACAACCTGCAGGTAGAGGGGTTGGGAGGTAGCACAGTGGTGGGTGGGTAGGTCTGACTGGGGGCTCCCCAGCAGAGTACCAAGTACCCAGTGTCAATGTTGACCAGAGCCACAGGGTACACATCCGTTATCCATTTATCAATGTCTGCTAAAATTATTTAACATTCCTATCCAGGGCAGCAACAACAGGGGTTGCAGGATTCATGTTGCTGTAAACCAATGTAAACTGACAAGCCGTGATTATGGTGATTATTTGCAAAGTAATCTTGAAAGCAGATCAATGCAAACTCAAAACCATGTTTGCTGTGCAGTTAGTAGTATGGTATATAGGTCAGTGTTTGAAATTCAGAAAATATTCAGGGGGCCATTTTCCATAGGCCCAATGGTAATGGTGGTAAAATTGGTAATTTTCCGGGTGAGTGATTATGGAATTAAATCTTTCAACTTTTGCAACAATTTTTATTTTTCAGGGACCCCCACAGATAACTTTTAACATTGCAGATTTTCAAATGACTCCAAGACCCCCTTTATTTCAGCATGAACATACCTAGTGTGTATGGAGTTTGTTCCTATGTAAATGGACACTTTATTATTATTATTTTGAACGCTATCTGTTGCAGGTTTCCTCATGCATAAATTAACAAACCATGGTAAAAGGGAAACAATCTTGAAAATTTCTATAAACAACAACACACATTTAATTTCCATTTCAGTATTATTATTATTTTAAATTATTTTTTTTACAATTTGTGATGCGAGTGAAAATATTCGTCGATGCATTTCTAGATCTAGATTAATATTTAAAAGAAAAAGAAATTATTTTGTCGTTTTAATTAAAAGAATTGTTTATGTTTCAGGTCTGGATGACTGGGACGTGATCGCCCCAGCAGACATCCCCCAGCACAAGGTGACCAACATCCTGGGGGACAAGGCGTCTCTGCTGGGGGCCATCACTGGCACCATCACCTCCCAGGTCGGCCGCACTGTCACCACCATGCAGAGGGCGATGGGTCAGTAGTAGTAGTAGTAGTAGTAGTAGTAGTAGGAGTTTTTAGAAATTTATTTTGAATTCCTGTAGTTTTTAGAAATTTAACGCAGTGTTATAGCAATGTTAGTCCTCTATGGGTGAAATATTCTCGCTGTGACATAAGGCATTTATTCATTGTAGCAATGTTACGGAATAAATTGCTCACTAAAGTTGCATATGTACAGTTTGAAGTTTGTGAATGCGCTCATATCAGTCATTATTGTTTTACTGTATATGGACCTGGGATATCCTTTCACAAATCTCTTTTATCTACTAAGAGACTGGTAGCGCTCTATTAGCAGTGTATTAGCTATTGGCAAAGAGAGCGCTACCAGTCTCTTTGTAGATAAGAGAGCTTCGTGAAAGGATACCCTGGGCTGTATATTTATGCCGGACGTAAATACAATCGACGTAAATGAAATAATACAAGCAAATCTGCGTCATGTACATCTGGCGTAAATATGCACCCCTTTCGTGAAACACAACCCAGAGGCCAATATCAAAGTCTAATTTTGTAGTTGTTATGTATGGATGAAATATTTCCCACAGCAACAAAAAGCATGAATTCAATCCCCCAAAATATAAATATTTAAATTGAATTGAAAATTGAAATTTGCTCCTTGAATGTCCCCAGGTCTCAGACAGACGGATGAAGAGACGTACCGCGCTCTGAAGCCGCCGATGTCAGACATGGAGTTCCACAACTACCTGGACGCCGGAGGCTTCATGCTGAAACCACAGGAGTTCCGTCTGTCCATCTACCAGGGCGGCATCGAGCCCTCGCTGAGGCGCGTCACGTGGCGCCACCTGTTGAACGTGTTCCCGTCGAGCCTGTCCGGAAAGGAGCGCTTCGACTACCTCAAGAGCAAGGAGCGCGAGTACTACCGGCTCCGCGACGAGTGGAAGGAACGCTTCGGGGCGAACACGGCCACGGAGGAGGTGAAGTACATCGCCTCCATGGTGAAGAAGGACGTGCTGAGGACGGACCGCACACACAAGTTCTATGGAGGCGGCGGCGACGAGAACAAGAACATCCTCAGCCTGTTCCACATCCTGGTGACGTACTCCCTGACGCACCCCGAGGTGTCGTACTGCCAGGGCATGAGCGACCTGGCATCCCCGATCCTGGTCACGCAGAAGGACGAGGCCCAGGCCTACCTCTGCTTCTGCGGCCTCATGAAGCGCATTAAGGGCAACTTCATGCCCAATGGCGCCGCCATCATGACAAACTTCGCGCACCTCGCCAACCTGCTCCAGCTCCACGACCCCGACTTCTTCGCCTACCTGCAGGAGGTGGCGGCCGGCGACCTCTTCTTCTGCTACCGTTGGCTGCTCCTGGAGCTGAAGCGTGAGTTCCCGCTAGACGACGCACTGTACATGCTGGAGGTCATGTGGAGCACGCTACCCCCCGACCCTCCCCAGAACACCCTCCAGCTGACGGACGAGGACTACAACATCAAGTACCTGTCAACATCCCCGTGCTCGCCGTCCTTCTCCATGCAGCAGACCGTGTACGCCAAGCTCCTGGCAATGAGGCGCCAGGGAGGGTCGTTCCGGAAGGGAGGGTCGGGGGCGGGGACGGCTCCCAACGAGCTCATCCCCGGGAACTCCGCCAACAACAACAGCATGTCGACGTTCGACGTGTCGCCAGTCGACGAGAGGAAGGAGGTGACGCAGGACTACCCACAGCTCGACGACGATCCCGACGTCCGGATCATGAAGGAGCGGTCCACGTCGATAGACCGGCATCTGGACGACAAGGCCGTGGCCGAGATGACCGAGTCGAGGTCGGAGGAGGTCGAGGAGGTCCAGTTGGAGAATGGCGACCTTGACGGCGATTCGAGTTCCGATGAGGAGGAGGATGTTCTGTGTCGTTTTGACGGAACGTGTTCCGGAAGTCTCAATGACAGTGGCGCCACCTTCACATCGTGCACGAACAGCGTGGACGAAGAAGGGTCGACGGGAAGCAGCAAACACGAAATCGAACAACAAATGCAGTTCCACCTGTCCCTCGAGAACAAAGCGGACATTCCCGTTTCATCCAAGGAGGACAAACCGCCTCCCAGGACGTCCTTCTTCGGCAACATGAAAAAACTCATTTCCTCCCCGAAACGGAAACCCGAAAGCTTCACCATTCCCCGGGAAGCGTCCAACGTCTCGGACAACGACTCGAACAATAAAAGCGAGGATGCGTCCTCAACCACGAAAGCTTCTTCCGGAGAGCTGTCGAACTCCGACGCTGGCGAAGGGGGAGAGGGGGTCACGTCGGGATCGAAGATCGCTCTGAAGCTGCCACCGCCCAACGAGTTCGGCTCGGGAAACCCTTTCCTCATGTTTCTGTGTCTGACACTGCTGCTCCAGCATCGCAACCACATCGTGCGCAACCGGCTGGACTACGAGGAGCTGGCCATGCACTTCGACCGCATGGTGCGTAGGCACAGCGTCCACAAGGTGCTGCACACGGCCCGCCAGCTCTACTCCGAGTACCTGCGCTCGCAGCAGACACTCGCCGAGAAAGACGCCGACGACTCGGGACTGAGCGTGTGAGGACAGCGCGGGCTGTTGCGGCGATCGTGGCGGAACCTGCTGCCTTCTTGCTGAGAAAGATTCTGGGATTAACGTGTCGGGAGTGCCACAGCAACATCTGGCCTTAACCTGATTGCCGAGAAAGATGCCGACAACTCTAGGCTTATTCATGGCCGAGTGTGCGAGGTTTTCTTGCTGAGAAAGATTCCAGGATTAGTGTATCAGGATTAACCTGCTGGCTAAAAAAGATTCTCAAGATACTCATGTGCGAGAAGCAGTGGCTTAGCCGACCTGTGATCATTTAACCTTCTCTGTGCTGGTGGCAACCAGACACGACCTGCTTACAGTGAGTAGTCGCAGCCACTGACCTTTGACCTTGCTGGTGACAACCAGTGTTCATGATCTAACCCAGCAGGGAAATGATGGTCAGTGGAAAATGTTTAACTTTCTGCTTGCTGGTGAAGACTTGACATGCTGTGTGTGTAGCAGTAGTAATTGAGGGTGGGGGTCAGTGACTGACAGACCCAGGGGGTGGGGTGTGGTTGGGGTGGATTGAGGGAATGAGGGGTGGGGTTGAGTGCTGAAGGGCAACTAAAACATTACATGGCTGTGATGCTACTGCTACCATTTGGACCCAACAACATGGTATCAATGGGCCCAACACCATGGTACCCATGGATTCGACATGGGATCATTGGACCCAACAACATGGGAATATTAGTACTCATCTCTTGGTTTACCTGCAAAAATACAAGAACATGTAACAAGTCTGCAATAGAGCAGCCCGATATTGGAAAGACGAAATTTGAGATTATTCTTGAAAATAATTATTTCCATATGTACTGTTTCAAGCGACCACAAGACATTCTTGGATGAACCTTTGTTGCAATATTTGAAGTTGTTTATGCTGTGTGTGTGTGTATATGTATACATACGGACATAGCAAACAGTGATCGAAATACAGGGGGTTCCGGAGGGGGTCATTTGAAAATCTGCAATATTAAAGGTATTTGTGTGACAGATCTTACCATCATTAACATTGGGCCCATGGAAAAGACCCCCTGAATTTTGTTTTTGTTTTTCGAACACTGGCCAGTATTAGTGCTGATGCAGCACGACCCCCCCCCCCCTTAATGTGCTGATGGCATCATGTGCCGTACATCAGCACATATAGTGTACAGAACACTCTTTATATGCAAACTGATGCTTGGTTCTACAAGTGGATGTCTACAGCGTTCTTTATTTCGCCGAATGGAAACTCTAGTGCTCAAGTAGTGGCCCAGCTGTGACGAGAACCGTTCACATTTTACCTAGCATCATCACTGTGTGTATGATTGCTACGTTTGCTACGTTACAAAATGGGATTATGAATTTCAGTGTAGATTAAATCCTGTTGACATTTTAAACATTATCTTCACATTGTTTCGTTAGGTTTAGAAGAATATGTATGTGTGTATTATTTCGCGTACATTTAAAGTAATATTATGGATATCTTTGGGTTGTTGGAAAATCAATCACCTATTAAGATTCACTTTCATATTCAGAATTTTCTTAATCCACTTTGACTATTTGAATCATAGAGGTAAAGTTAACATGAATCAATCGTATTTTTAGGCATTGCCCGTCCAAGGGCTGCACTAATTTGATAACGATGTTAATGAGTCAAAAGTTCTCATTTCATACTTGATATTGCCATTAAATTTTCGATTTATTTATCCCAACAAAGTATACAAACTAAACAAATTTAACTGCTTGAATAATATATGTGTATTGATAAATTAAATGTATGTATTCCAAGGTAGTTGTTTGTTTAACCGTTAAATTTGTTCTCTATATGTCTGATGTTTTATGATTGTTGTATGAATGTTGTATGAATGCATTGCAGTGTGTTCAGAATTGTGTGTCAAGGGTCGTGGGTCAAGGTCAGCCATGCATTCTACTACAATCTTCAAACGCTATTTTTGGTTACTTGCTCTAAATGTAGTAAGTGATTTCATGGTTGTGAAGAAGATATTTATTTTATTGTGATTAATCCTGTTAATTTACTTACAACTATGGTATTATTAATAAACAACATTTCTACAATTAATATTGGGAATACACGTGCAATAGATTGTTGCAGCAAAACCTCACAACTGATGTAGCTTACTTGGTATAATATCTACCTGTTTGTCCATTAAATACTGCAAATCCTTATTTTGACAACTCTGTAAAGGCGGATCCAGGAATGTTTTAGTTATTTTTAAAAAGAGAATATTTTCAATTGTTTCGTATTTGTCAAAAAGACATACGAGTAAGTGGATCTAGATTTTTATGGTCACGTCACATAAAGAAAACATGGAAGAGATGTCATAGCAACAATCATAAGCATCATTAGTAATTAAAATATTCAAGATTTTTTTTCAGATATTTTCCGGTTTTAATACGGTAGCTCTATTTTCAACCCATGATGAATCGATTTTCATTAATTAAACTTAATAACGCTATATCGCTGATTGGGTTACGCTGGTAGCTTGTCACCGGAAATTGCTCTAACGAGATTTATAGTCCCTATTAATTTTTAATTATGAAGGATATGTAACCATGGTAACACTATTCCTGGATCCACCTATGGTATACAATAGTGACACGGTTGAAAAATATTTGAGGAGCCAACAAACTTGCTACCAAATCCATACAGAATGTTTTTAAAGCTTGTATTAAATGTGGGTCCTCAATAATAACCTGTTCGCATTCGTGTGTGTAAGGTGGTCTTATGTTGTGCCATTGTGACATTTCTAATAGAAATATATGTGATGGATGTATTTCAAACCATTTAACCCTTTGCCTGCCAGGCTAACTCATCAAGCATGTTAAATAGTCTGAACCATAATCATAATACAAACATCCCTGAGAGAAATTGTGTATTTCCTAATTTTTCAAGCTCGTCTTCAGTGTAACAGTTGTGTTGGTTCTCAAAAGTAAGGGACAGGTTAGTCCAGAAATCCAGACGTCTATCACTCCATATGCATTACGCTATATCCATATAGCGGATAGCAGAAGCATTATGGAGACGAAGCTACTTTGTCTAGGGACAGGTCAACTTTACGGGTATTTGTTTAATTTGGGTGAAGTCCGATATTATTTCACAACTCGCCAATTGACACTTTGCCTATGTTTTTCTGAAGGTGCATAGTTCAAGTATGTTTTTAGTATTAACCCTCTCCATGCTGGAGGCAACCAGAGATGCCTAATCCAGCAGGGAGAGGGTTAAATGCCTTGACACATATGTACAAGGTTTACTAAACCACAGCCATTATAATATTAACATCCTGTCATGATTATTAAAGCAATCATGTGAAAGAAATAAGCTTGATTATCTGGGATTTCAATTGCTACTTAGCAGATTGCACAAATACTTTACATGTTGTTTCTGTGTCTGTATAGTCAATTTGACTTCATGACTTCATTGTAATTACCATGGTAACAAGGCTTGCATTTCACAAAAGGGTCATAGCAGTAATCCAGGCATACATCAGGGCATATCGTAATTTCAATCTAATTAACATTAGATACTTCAGTTCCACTCCCAAGTGATATGGACGTATGTTCAACATCGATGTACGATAACTGCTAAACTGACTGTCGTAGCGACCTTTGTCATGTCGTAGCGACCTTTGTCATCATCTTGACCCACATTCCTCGACCAATCACCCAGCAGCAGACTTTTTCTCTAACTTGTGTGAAATCCTTTTCCATTGTGAATAAAATATGTTTAAGCTAAACCAATCACTTATGAACAACCCACATAGTTTTAGCCAATCATCAACCATCTTCTGTAAGACTGTAGATGTTATCACCAAACAAGGCATCATCTGTTTGTAGTTATCAGCGATATGTGTGGATATTTCCGTACTTTGTATCAAATATTAATCACACTTAAGAGTGAGAAAGGTCTACCAGCAAGTTCTGATTGTAAACGCTCTGCACTCCAAGAAACATGTTCAACCGTGCATACTATCATCTGAGACGGTGGAAGTGAGCCTGTGATTGGTTAGTCAACGGTCGTGCTGACGTAACTTTATACAGGATTATGTTAGATCATTATTGATTGTATGTCCATATATCTTCAGAGCGAAACTTCCACATATAATTTTAATTAGATTGGTCCTAATGTATGCCCAGTCTATAGTACCACCCTTTTGTGAAACGCATGCCAGAACATTTATATGGCTACTGTGATACTACAGTTTTAACAATGTATCGAATGCTGTATGTTTCTGTAACAAGCAAATTTTATGCTGTTTGCAGTTTGTGATCTCTAGTCCAACATTTACATGAAATGTGTTCCTGTAATAAAATATATATGGAGTTGTGTACTGTATATCATACGGTAAACTTTTAATGAAAAACAAAAACGTTTACCGAAATATACATTACAAATTTTATGATTTACACTATACATGTGTGTGCATAATATGTGTAGTTGATTTAACATGTAAAGAAATCCTCCACCCTTGTATGATAAAAACTTATCCCAATTCAATAGAAACAGGAATATTCAACTTACTAGTCTATCATGTTTGTGCCAAAAATGTAAAAATAAAATATAAACCAAAGGAATCGTGGCTAATAAACATTTGACTCAATATTTTTAAAAATAAAAGCTTTTATACAGCATGGACTATACACTTTGTGATTGAGAATAATTAAACTGAATCAAGATTAAATACTGTAGATCATTGATAAAAATACATGTACCTGTAGTGATTGAATTATTGCTTTATATTGCAGTAGGAATATCTCGCCCATACCTGTAGTGTATTATGGATATTGGTAGCCATGTGGACATGAAATGTTTTACTGTATATCCATGTTAACGTGTTCATACAAGGGTTCCTGAGAAGCTCCATATTTCGATCAACATCTGTGTAACACATTCCTCGTTCCTTCGAACTGAACAGCCTATGGCTTGCTATATTCAGCTATATAAATATTTGATTTCCAACATCAATCTGTGCATTTTTGTTGTTCTTGAAATACCTGGCCGCTATCAGGCGTGTTCTGTTGGGATATGGTTTGTCATCGCACTCAGAGTTTGGATGTTTTCAATGTTGTCATCTCTCAAGAAAGTTTGTTGGTGAATCCAATAGTAGACTAAAAATGGTCTGCATGCTTTTACGACTGGGATGTGTTGTCACAGCATAAGGACTTCTAAATAAAAGGCTGCGGATCGTTGTCGCTGTGTGTGCGGCGACATCATGAATTCATCCGCGAGTACAAGGATTGCAAGATAGTGTTGTGCGAGGAATATGTTTTGTAATCTGTTAATAAGCATGTATTCAATCAAATTGAATGCCACAGCATTAGCAAGTGCATAATTTTGTAACAATTAACTTTGTGCACATAATCAAGGCATATACCATGCATTACCGTATATTTTGTGCAATATAATGAATTTGAAGATGAATTCTATAGTAAACATGATGGTGAACTGACATGTTTGGTGTGTGGTTGTCTCAACAACCGATTTTTCTCGTTCGATTTATCGCGGTTAATACTCGCTACTTATTCACATAAATTCTGCTCCGATCCAGGATCATATAACCTAAAACACCCCAAAATGTCTGTGCACTAGTGTGCTACTCGCCTTACAGCAGTTATAACTGTGTAATGTATATGAAGCAATGGGAACGGCAACAAGTTACTTCCCTTTGGTAGCAGGTCGGACAAGGCTACCATTTTAAAGTCACATGGACTGGAGAAGGGATTTGATTTGAGTATCAATAAAACCTCGCAGAGATATCAACTGAACTGTGCAGAGTGTAGCATATTAGCGTTATCAAGTTTAATTTGTTTCTACGAGCAATGTTAAGTCATCGTTCAGTGATGCCATAGCAAACTACGACTTCAACTAGCCAAGATGGCGCACAGGTTTTGAAATCTAATCTGAAGTTTGTCATGCACTATGTGAATCTGACAATGTTACAAATCCCAAGTTGGTACCACCATAAATACTCCAGTACATTATCACGTGAATAACATCGGAAATAAAATAACATTCCAGAACAACCGTAAGCTTTTATTTAAATACAGTATTGACAATACATTTGGGTACAGTTTTAGAATTATGACTAAAGCCAATATATCTTATCGTACATTTTTAATGCACACAGACAACTAACATTGTAGTTTGAAAGTGACCCACATATTAATTAGCATATGCATTTTTGAAAGTGACATACATCCAAATTGAAGGTAATTGTCCATTATTCAATACCAGTTTCACCTCATATTAATGTTTCCCCCAACATCTATACAATTTATTTATGACCTGCTTGGCAAATAAATAATATTACAGGAGCTTGATGTTCTTGTTGCTAGCTTTACGTTTACACATTCTCCTAGTTTCAGAAAGGTATTGACTACCATCAATAGAATAGAATGTATCGCTATGTAGTACATCGCAGTTAAAAGTATCGCAGCCTGAACGCAGCCCAGGAAGTGCTCCAAAGAGTTCATTTTAATTGCAGTTGCAGGGCAGATTAATCCAGATTTACAGACGGTAGTCTTACTTAAAATATGGTCAAATCCCTGCAGTTAAGCAATAGCAGTTCCCAGGACTTCGGACACGTTGGGGTCCGTGGATCTGACAGTCAGCTGCATGGTCACTCCTGAGTCAGTCAGCGCCAGCTTGGCTCGTACCAGGGCGTCGTGACCTCCGCGATACACCCCAGCCAGGAACAGCGTGTGCGAACTCTTGCCCTCGGTCAGTTTGTCCGACCGCTCGCACGGCTGCATTCCCAGATATTGAATGATGTTCTTGATGGCTTCTGTAATTATAGTAATAGCAGAAATTGATAATGGTTGACGGACATGGTTGTACCTATGACTTGGGATTAGATCTTAAGGACATAAAACAAATGTTAAACTGTGTATTCTTTCACAAAGCTCTGTTATCCTCTAAGAGACCATTGTGCTCTCTTTGCAGTGCAGCTATCGGCAAAGAGAGTGCGATGGTCTTGAAAAAAAGGTTACCCAGGGGTGATATCCTATAAACAGCTTAGGTTATAAATACGACATACGTCAGCAAAACACTTCCGATTATTCACATAAAATCAATGAGATCAAATTCACCCTCATGTATTGGTACTACCAAGCAGCTAGTCTACTACACTCTTCAAGAGGACGCTTCCATGGATTTCCAATGAATCTTCATATATATATTTCTACGACTTGTTCTAAAGCTGCCTACTCGTACCGTACCTTCTAAAGTGTTCAGCGACAGAGAGTATGTGTCCTCCAGCTCGTTCTCAGGGCCGACTTCCTCCCAGGACGCGGCGAAGTTCGGCTTCATCACCCTCTGCACGTGGTCAGCCACACTCACCTCCACGTCTTCCAGCTGGAGAAACGACAGGGACAGTGAGCGAGAAACAACAGGGACAGTGAGCAAGTGAATATATGGAGTTCAACGTCGCTGCAGGAATCTTTCACCCATTTGCGACGATGACAGGGACAGAATGATGAATGAATTATTGCTTTACGTCGCAGCGGGAATATCTCACCCATAGGCGACGACATCGGGGACAGAAACTAACATTAAACTTACTCACCTGAATAGTGATACAAATAACAAACATGAATTACTACTCCCCCACCCCTTAGGATACCTTTAACATTTGAAGAAATGGCCCTAATTAGTAGAGTAAATAGGGCCATTTTTGATTAGGGCAATTAGTAAATTCGAACAGCAGAAAATAATTAAATTTGTAGCTGTTCAAATTATGAGAAAAATATGAAAATTTAAAATGGTCTGTGTACGTATAATTAGGGACAACCAAGCTAAAGTATACAATATGGTTGTAATTAAAATGGTAAATAAATAAAAGATTTTTAACAAAATAAAAATTCCAAATTTGCAAATCTAAGATTTGAAAATAATGGTCATGTTCGTAAGTGTTTTTTTGGACAATTAATTTAGGTATTCTAATTATTAGAGGGTTTGTATTATTACAGTAATCACGGTACTTAAAAGTTACGCGATTTTCATACTGGAGAACTGAGGGCAGATCACATTTGTAGAGTTGCTAAGCACTTTAATACGGGATAACATGGCTGGACTAGGCAACAATAACAAGACTACTGGTCGCCTTTACTCACCACATATTCATCTTCATATCCTTCTTCGTCGGGCTCCCCAGTGTTAGGATCACAGTCCTTAACAATAAACTTCAACGTGCATGTAAAACTGCCAGTCACTGAAACAGAAATTGACAATTCTAATAAACCCAACACAAAGAAAAAGAACATTTTCACAAACTGGAAATTTCGTTAAAACTTGTTCAAAATAAATCTTAAAGAATGACAGGGAAAAAAAATTCAATAAATTGTTGACAATAACACCTATTTAGTATTAGAAATGCAATAGAAACAGAAAGAAAGAAAAAAGGAATATTTTTTTTTTTTCAAATTTGAAATAAAATGGTACTTTCTTCACTGCTACTTCAAGAAAGTTGTACTTATAGACCATGAAATCTCTTAAACATTTCACCTACCTTGTGTTGGGTCTGGTGGTAGTCTGACCAGTGTGTATGTGCTTCCCGGCTGGTTGTATGGTAAACCCGGACAAGGAATATACTTGAGAACTTCAAAGCCATCTACCGGTTCCATCTGCACCGTGGAATTCTCCAGTAGCTGATCGTTGAGTGTGTTCGTACAGTCAAACTGGAACAAAACAATAACAATAAATATACACTAAAAGAAGCAAATAATTATTGTAAATCACAAAATCATATAACGGAGAAAATTTAATAAATTGCTTGTTGATGTCCAAGTTTCATTAGTCACTATTTAATTCCGTATATTTATTGGCCATTCAATCCTGTACGATATTTGTTTTTTTACATTGATTGGGGTTTAGAGCAAATTTCAAGATTCTTCAACTTCTATCACAGCTTGTCATTTTAAATCGAGAGGAAATACACATCAGTAACACTGAGTGTTGCAGTAAATCTGTGAGCACGGCACCTTTGGCTCCAAAGACCAATGTTCTACCACTGCAGTACCACCCATCTGGAATGACTTGATTCGAACCCGAGTTCCTGGATTACGAGTCCAACTGAGCCAAAGGGGCATCTCCTCTGGTTGAGACCAACCTGGAGGTCTTACATCACACCTTGCTCTTAACCCTCTCCATGCGGGAGGCAACTGGAGACGCCCTAATAAAGCAGTGTCCGTGCCTAATCCAGCAGGCAGATGGTTAATTAAACAAGATGACAAGATACAAATTGACGGAAAGAAACATTTCCCGTGCGAAAGCCCAGGTAAACTGTCTCACCTGAAACACGATGTAGTTGCTGAAGGTGTGTTTGATGCACTGCACCATGTACTCCGTCTCGGACTCTGTCAGTTCCAGCGCCTGTGACGACCGGAAGAGTGGACCCAGGTTTGAAAGCTCCGGCACGGCCATAAGCTTCTCTGAAAATAAAACCAAAAAGATGTCACTTGAAATAATATTATTGAATGTGACGAGTTATTGTTTAATATTTGGCATGGAAAAAGACAAATGTGATTTTAGCGGAAAACAAGCCCCGGATGCAGGCCTCAAACCTCGTCTAGGGCAATTAAATCGACCCCTGGATAACTAAATTAGTGGATCTGTGGAAAATTGTCCTGAGCGTGTTACATACCTGCAAATATGTCCTGCCTGGATGCCACAATTTTGTCTGGCTTGCTGACAGCTGAAATGTCTCCTCTGTCTCGCACTGTTACAAAAAGAAATATAATCCTAGTGAGACATTTACGAAACAGCTGCTTGATGTAAGTGAAAGAATGATCATAATTATTGTTGACAATAAAACAGATTAATAAAGAGTAAAATGGCGGCTTACTGATGGACCTCTGGTCCTGTAGGGGCTGGGTCTCCAGCGGTACAGACTTCATGTCGAAGGGCGTGTCCGACGGCTCCTGTGTGTACGCGTGTAGGTTCCTCTCCAGACCAATCACAGACACCTGCAGACCTGCGCACATACACGTACTAGCTGATCACAACTAATCATCAGTTTTAGTTCAATCATGTACTAGCTGATCACAACTAATCATCAGTTTTAGTTCAATCATGTACTAGCTGATCACAACTAATCATCAGCTTTAGTTCAATCACATACTAGCTGATCACAACTAATCATCAGTTTTAGTTCAATCATGTACTAGCTGATCACAACTAATCGTCAGTTTGAGTTCAATCACGTACTAGCTGACCACAACTAATCATCAGTTTTAGTTCAATCACATACTATCTTATCACAACTAATCGTCAGTTTTAGTTCAATCACATACTATCTTATCACAACTAATCGTCAGTTTGAGTTCAATCACATACTAGCTGATCACAACTAATCATCAGTTTTAGTTCAATCACATACTATCTGATCACAACTAATCATCAGTTTTAGTTCAATCACATATTATCTGATCACAACTAATCGTCAGTTTTAGTTCCGAATTAATTATTGCTTGATGTTGCTAAAGAAATATTTAACCAATATGCTTCTTGAATACAAACACATTCTAACTAATTGCAACTAATTATCAGTTTTATTTCCTATGTATTTATTACTTGATGTTGCTAAAGGAATATTTTACCCATATGCTTCACGAGTACAAACACATCCTAACTGATCACAACTAATTATCAGTTATAATAATATATACTATGTAATGAATACCAGATTAATAAAGCGCTCTATTCATGCTTATGGCCAGGGATTGAAATTAACTTTAAAACTTACTAGTCTGAATAATGATACAAATAACAAAAGACATGAGTTTTTACTAGTCCTTAGGATTCCTTTAGCATTGGGAGAAATGGCCCAGAATAACATTAATTTTGTTTGCTGCTTATATTCTGTTCAACGCGATTCTGTTTCAATTACATTTAAGCTTACAATGAAGCCCAACATGCAGTCATGTAACCATGGTAACGTACCATTCAGAATGTAGGCGGAGTTGAGAGCCTTCTGGTGTTGCTGCAGGATCTTGACGTAGAACGTCGCCCTGTCTCTGACCTCGTCATCAGTGTCAAGCTGACATCTGTGCATGGTAGTTACAAGAAATTTAACATCATAATAATGTGGTTTAAACAATATTTATTTCATAATACACATGAATTTGGATCGACCAACAGGCAAATTGCCTTCTCCCATAATATGACAAAATATATTGCATATCATTGAAACGACAGGCCACCAATCCATCAATACATACAAGGGAGATAACTCCCACTCCCTTTCCGGCAGGACTACTCAAATTGTTATATATTGCAACTCCATGAATAAGACACAAAAAAATAATCCAATTTCAGATACATGTACTGTTAATCTAATTCCTCCGAAAGGCAACCAGAAATGCCCTAGCGATCGTGATTAGTCCACGCAGGAAAAGATTAACATCATGGAGTCACGATAATGTATTACAAGAACTTCTCAACATTTTCTCAGCACTGTAGATATTCAGCACTTTAATCATAAACAATTGGTCCTTGCCCATTGACAAACTGGGAGTTTCAAGTACAGAAGTAGAAGTCAATTATTGCAGAAAGTAAAACAAAGTTTGGAGCTTACCTCTCGAGCAGGACAATGCAGCTAGGCAGAAGCTCCTCACAGTGACCTCCGAACTTTGCCAGAGCAGAAACAGCAGCTGGAAAATAAAAATACACATACAATTTGAACTATCGAATTATTCAAACACTGAAAACAATTTAAACAACTGAAACATTAATGATTTTCCCTGTCATGATTGTGCAGAACCATTGAGTAAATAATCTAGATCCTAGGAGCCCTTTTAATTAAATATTATTTTTATTATTATTATTATTATTATGGTTTACCCACTTATCAGAGCTCTAGATAAGCTTTTGTGAATTGGGTACAATACCCACTGCATTCACTCTAATTGGGTATCCAAATAAATA
>JAUTBQ010168031.1:0-12011 GCA_032361185.1 Lepetodrilus ovalis | reverse complement strand
CAGGTTTTCCCCTATATGTGAGCCAGGGTCTAATGTGGAGTGTACAGCGTAATCAGTAACCCTGGAGTGCGAGGATGAGACGGATCATGGTCAATTACATACTCCATAGGTCCGCCACCCTACCCAGTCAATACGCATTTCATGTAGCAGTCAAATTGCTCTAAGGGCGTCCAGTAATCTATTTGTATCACATTAAACGTCCATTTCCTTTAATTTATTTGATGTTAAGTGAGATATGTGTATAACGAATAGACGTAAACATATTTGTGTCGAACCATTTACTGCGAATACTACAGAAGTATATCATAACCAATCAAGCATTCACTATGTTATATCTTTCCTCGCTGCATACAGTACCGGTACTTCTCTTATATATGAGTATTACAGGGTTTTAAAGCGTCCATAATTAATGGCGAACCCAAAATAAGAATAGTATAATGGAAACATCTAATTACGGGATTTCCAAAGTTCTCATGTGTGCGTATCTGGCGTAACATCAGGGAATCCAGTAGTAGAAACATGAAACAAGCATCTGTCGTTACCTTATACATATGATCACTACATTCAACTGTTGACAAACGGTTAATCATAGTGCAATGACATTTAAAGCAGAGTTTCGCCTCAAATTACTCATAGTCTCTATGTCATAGTATGGACTTAGCTGCTGGTGGTCTAAAGTTTGATGTCTGTACCTACAGTACTCTAGTGTCTGAACTTTATGCACTGAACATTTTGGAGGAACGGTTTCCATGGTTTCTACGGCGTGTATGTGAGCTGAGCGGTGAATATCTGCGATTAATGTTAGCAGCATCCCGCAGTGATAATTATCTTGTAATGCAACACCTAAAGTTAAAATAAAACAGACTGACGGTACGAGTTGGGGGTAGAGTTGACATCAAGATCTTGTCTCGCTCCACTCCACAGTAGGCCTATATTTCCGATTTAATAAGTTTGTATCAACTGGACAGAAGCCGAAGATTCAGTACGGGCTTCTTGTAGCTGGAACACCGTACATCACCATCACAGGACAATCTCTTCTTTGCCGTCTTCCAAAAGCCAACTGAACATGTTTATGCTCCAAAACATACTTTAAAATAATTTCTATTAAATTGTTGCGCTTGGCCTCTGAGGTCCGGTGTCACATTCAAACTACGTATGTACAATAAGGTATTGGAGTGAAGGTATTACTGTCGGAGACGTTGGTCCTTACTATATGACCAACCTATCACCATACCATTCTACCGGGTGGAATTGAGGAAGAACAAGAATAATAGCCATACAGAGCTAACGTTCTTTGTTATTTAATATTTACCTATCAAAAGTTAAACAAAGTTTCTTCTTCTTCTTCTTATGCAGAAGCTTCAGAGTATTGTAATGGCATATCACAATACCATACTGGATATCTTTTCACGAAACTCTCTTATCTGCTAATAATAAGAGAGTGGTAGCGCTCTCTTAGCAGTGTATTAGCTATCGGCAAAGTGTCTTAGTGAATAAGAGAGCTTCGTCAAAGGATACCATGTTCTACAGTACATACAAGTACATGGAAGTGATGCTATTTCCTACGTCTCTTTTATTCCCTAGTTGATGTATACTCTTATACCACCATATGTGACTAAAGAGAATAAATGATGATGAAATGATGATCGTCGAATTCTTTCACCCTATCAGCCGTCATTTGAAACCCTAGCATGAATTTTAAGCACAGCTCACTTCTCTTCACAGTATGGACATGTGAACCGAAGCGAAGATTCATCCCAGAAAACTACGATTGAGTACTACAAGTACTAGTAGTTGTTGTGTTGAAGCACAGGAGCGGCAACAAAGTCAGCATTTACAGTGGACAGCACTCGCCGTGGTGGCAGTGTCAGAGTCCCGTAGCGTTATTGTCCACCTCTGTCCGGTACGTTCAGACCGTCATCGTAACCTGGCGAAAGCATGTCAGTGATAACGCCAGTTTAATGTCTTGAGGACATGGTCACTCACACAAAATCGTCGTAAAAACGGATGATATATTCGTGGAATGTTGGTAGATATTCGCACGCTACAGGGTCACTTTTTTTTAACAGAACTATATTAGATCTACAAGAGTCGTAACGAGCAGTTCATAGGGATACGAGAGTCCCTAGGTCGCGTTCCCCATACTAATCGTAGCGATACGGAGAGGCGTAACTCATATACGTTAAAACTGGGTTACGACTCTGGTAGCGCTACGATCGTTCTGTGGTACGGAACTCGAGGACTCTCGTAGCACTATGAAATTCGTAACTCCATATACATCGAGTTACGACTCTGGTAGAGTTACGATATCGATGTAAGAAATGTAGAATATTCTGATACAACCCGCGTCTCAATCCCAAAGAAATAATGTGGTAATGAAACCATTAAAGACATACTATCGATGATTGTTGACTTAGTTAACATGGTCAAACGAATTTCTACCTGAGACTACTTAGTACTTACGTTTGATTTGTTCTACCAAAAGTTGTTATTTACTGATGTACTTATTTCCCAACACTCGATAAAAGGAACCTAGCTCTAAATTAGCTTGTCCTTGGAACATTTTTCATTGAGCTCTTCACACTGTTTGTGATTGAATTTGGAGTTTAAAGGGTTCGCCGCGGGAAGCTCCTCACAGCGACGATACCTCCATTTATAAATAATGAAGACATCGCGGTTTGCAATGGATTTAAATTTTCCCAGTGCTGTCGGAAGGAATGTTAATGATAAAAAAAGAAGAAGATATGATACGCACGCTAATTGAATATACTTGCATTTATAACTCATATTTTGGTCAACTGCGGCAATCAAAATATGTCATGGTAGATATGCGTTTAAACAGTCAATTAGGCCTGTGTTTAAAATGTGAAACGCTTCCATTAAAACAGCTTCCAGATATCATCCAATTAGCTACTCGATATCCTTGTAGTGAAACCACGAGCCAAATATGTGTTCTACTTAGTCAATGGCAGTGCAAACAGAGTATCGACAGGATGTGAGTTTATGTCTCTTCTCTCACCAGGTGGCGTGGCGCATGTCACCAAGATGACAGTAGGGACTGCTGCACTAGGCCGAGCGATAGCGAGCGCTATTCCGTTTTGCGGCGCAATGACTATATACAATCTGAATACCGAAACCAGTCACTGTCTGCAGTCGCTGGGTGTAGTGATGAACACGCTACGGGTCGTTTTGGATGAGGTAGACGACTGATATCATGTGATGAGCTCAAGGTGGTCTTCTTGACCTCGATCTGTGAATGTATTTATTATGTGATACAGCTTCAGACAGACTCTCTATTGTAGGGGTAGTGATCACATTTCCAGCGCAGTTATGGATCACACGCGTGATAATACACAGTTTCCGTAGTTAAAAGAGGTGCTTATTACCCAACAATAACGATAGTGTGTCCACCCAACACTATTGGTGGTCGTGGAGATTAATTACGTAGTGGCGTATGCCTTTGCTTGCGACGTTCGTAAGGTATGAACAGTTTGGAGGTGTTAGGTTGTGTCACAGAAATCCACAACATTGAAATACTTAGACGGCAGATAGCTCAGTATGATGAATTGTGGATATATAATACTGAACGGATGTACTTGTCTGAAAGGGGGGATGTCCGATTGTATTGCCATCCGTGAAGTATGATATGCTAGTTTGGGTCTAGTATTTCAATGCACCATGTAATTAAATTGAGTTTTAATGCTGAGGAGAGATGGAAATGTTGAAAAAATTGAATCTACGAGTCCATTACAGTCGCCTTACGAATAGACGAATTAAATATCGAAGACATGTGTATAGATGACCTTTGGCAGTATCGCTTTGTGTGTATGACAACTTTGTTATTGGATAACCGTGTAATTGATGACATCGCTTGCTGAAGTCATGCATTTACTATACGTGCATGCATCTATCTGCCCTTTTTTACCCTGGTCTTGGTGTTGTATTCTCATTCTTTGATACCCAAGCCATTATACCTTCTTAACATCCGTCACTTGACGAGGCATAGAAGCAAAGTAGCTTAGATCTCGGTATACTATGACATTTCAATTAGTTCTTTTTACTTAAAAGTGTAGGGTTTGTTCTTCCTTCGAAATTATTGGCATGTTTCGATGGTCCCCACTGGCAACAGCCCTTCCTTGGGGTTCTTGGAGGGAGTGTTCTTGGAATTCTCTGACGACATTCTCGGATTCCTTGCTGCAATAGGTTGGTTATCGTACAGGGTGAGGCTGTCTTCTTCCGGTAGTCTTCACGTTTGTTCAGGCGAACGTGGCAAGCTATCGCTTTTGGACACAAGCACATGCCTATAACCCTCCGCCATAACAACTTCTTCAAAGAAGTGAGAAATTATGGGAGCGCGACTCAACACGTACTCTTGGAGTGGGGAAGTATGTCGTAAAACGTTGCCTCGTTCACAGACGCACTCTATGCGTCCCGGAATGTCTTCGTTTAGTACATGCCAGTGTGTTTAATGATGATTTAGACGGTGGTAGCATACACCTGCCATGGATACGTCAATATAGCACAGTCTAAACAATACAATGTTTTACTCTTAATAAGAAGTACACGGCATCGCTGAGAATTATGTACTGTTAAGATATGTTCTTTGTCAAGAACGTTTCGTTGAATTCTTCCTTCAATGATATTTTACATTTAAAAAAAAAAAGATCGAAAATATTGCAACGAAGCGTCGTCGAGAAGGCCTATCCTAACATACGGGTACTTGACCATGAAAAGTTATGAATGCTTGCGTATTGAAGGAATTGGTATGTTGAATGTATGTGTATACCTACCTGTCTTTGGCCCAATATTGTTCATGAATAATAATGGTTGTAATGATGATGATGATAGTAATAATAATAATAATAATAATAATATACTTATTATTCACTAATATCCACCAGAAAGTGCTCCGTTGCGCTTACAATGGATATATACATGTAAGGTATAGACAAGCAACTTTAAAAAGGCTTGACGATACAGGGTATCCTTTCACAAAGCTCTCTTATCCACTAGGAGACCACAGCGCTCTCCTTGCAGGGCATTAGCTATCGAAAAACAGAGCGCTATGGTCTCTTAGTGCAAGAGAGCTTCGTGAAAGGATAAGAAGATGTATAGAGATAGCATTTGAAGGAGGATTTAGATGGTATGCCTCTGTGTATCATTTCTCGAAGCTCTCTCGTATCCACTATGGGACCATAGCGCTCTCGTAAGTGCACGAACGCCACGAAAGCTCTTATAGTCTCTTTGTAGATAAGAAGATAAGAGAGCTTTGAGAAACTTTACCATGAGCTACAGGGAGGCTATTCCACAGAAGAGGGGCCGCAACAGCAAATGTCCTATCTCCCATTGCAGTTTCATTGGACATCACGTCTGACAAGTTGGCATTGATTACTGGAACGAAGGGATGGGATGTGATTGTGGACACAGATGATTGTTTGTAATATTAGTGATCGTATCCTATCTAAACGTGTTTAAAATTTATATTGTTTTCAAATGAAGTTTTCAGTTGAGGGAAATTAGGGCTCGCATTGTAATTAACTGCCAATGTACTGTTACGTATTTCGTGAATGATCTACCGGAAACGATAGAAAGTCGAACTCTACATATCCTTGACGTAGAAGTGGAATTGGCACGAACATTTAAGTTTTTCTGTTAATTCGATTCCTTGCTCCTCTTAACTTGCGGTTTTAAGGCGATTACGAAAACTTAAATCTGTAAAACTCCTGTGGGCCTCTGCTTGACGTGAGTTTCTACGCCGATACGATGACGATAATCTATCTCTCAGAGCTATCAGTAGACGGTTCCTCCGTGATGTAGAAACTTAGGGGATGTTCTTTTTGCCAGCGGCTGAGCCGAATCGGCAGCCAGTTGATCCCGGTAACCCTGACAAACGCGCTCGATTTGCTCAATTTTTTTGTCCACAATTACACGTTCTTAGCCGCCGGCACGCGCCCGCTTTGCGGCTTTCGAGAGACCGGCAAGCAACCGGCTGTGATATTGCTTATTACAGATATTGGGCAAATCGAGTGCGTTTGTCAGGGTTACCGGTGTCAACTGGGGCTCCGGTTCGACTCAGCAGCTGGCAAACTTTACTTCAACCGCGGTCGTGATATGCACGGCTACGTAATCTCTTTACCCGGGCATGTTGCACAGCGCAATCTGTTGATTTTTTGAAAAGTGATTTGTAGCCTTTCTATGGGCGCTGGCTTTCTCACACCTGGCCGTGCAAACAATTTGCAATTTATATTCTAAGTCATGCCCAACATAAACAGGGCCGTGAAGTCTGCATGGGCAAAAATACTTTACAATAGTATCAAAAAGAGACATATGTCCATAGCTATTTGCTACTACTATTTATCTAATTATTAAACATTAGGAACAATTAAAGTTAAATATAAATGCATATGACATATATTCGCCTTGAGTTCAAATGACAAGGATTTGTTCTGATTCGTCGCGTTGAAGTCTCAGAAGCATTACTGAAATTGTTAATAATTTTATTGCATAAACCTTGCCAAGTAACCCTCCTTTAGAGTAATGAAAGTCAATATGATACAAGTAGATCCTATCTACGTTTCGGCCAGCTGAGCGTGGAGAATTTCTTATCTAAATAGCATATAAATTGATGGCTGGATTAACTAACTTATCATAATACTCTCCTGTGAAGAATGTCATAATTCTTTTCTTGCGTGAGTTTTTCATACGACTTAAACAGAGTGGAAAATCGCTGTGCATCCATTGTGCGTGTGTTTCGAGTGTCGGTGTACCCACAGGTAAACGTTCAGCTGTTATGAGAGAGAGAGAGAGCTCACATAGGTATGAAAGGACTTGCTATAGAGAAGAGTCTGCTGACATGTTAAGTGTGTATACAAATCTACATACACATACAATGAATTAGATTTTGGCATGCTGATGTATCAATTTAACTAACTTTTCGTAACTAGATTCTGAGTCTCAGGTGAGGCAGATCCCTAATACACTGTATGTTCAATTAATCAAAATATATCAATATCAAAACCTACCTGTAATAATAAAAGTGTATAGATCGAGGCATATACCTAAAGTTGTACTTTTCGTCCCTGTTGACTTCACTGACTGACTTTATTGTTCGAAAATCCAGTGTCATAGAATATATTGACAATGGACGACCCATCTTCAATGTGCACTAGCTCTAGAACCCGACTCAGTAGGGGTGTAAAAATAACTTGTTTATCCATGTCTCTCACAGATGAATGAATGAGAATCCAGTTTTAGGCCCATGTGTTCCATATCGAGTAGAGCTAGTATAGCCAATGTGCACTACCGGTCTGTTAAGTCCCGCCTACCACGTTGTAGATCTGCTCGAGTCGGCGCTATTCACTGACAAAGTATACCAAGTAGAGAGCAAAGTCGCTATACAACTGACGCGCTCTTAGATCTGGGTGACTTGTGTGTGGAATATCTACCTATCTACCTACCTGTCCACCTATCTAGTACAACTCCGTATCTGGAAGTATTCTTTGTGCACTTGTGGCTATTTCTACGGATATTATACGGAGTAACTGGATAACTGGATAACTCAACATGCACGGAGTAACTACATGTGTTGTTATAGGACTCATCTTAACGGTAGGTTCCTGTCAGTCAAATATGACAGATAAGTGTGGAAGAATGATGTCGACAACTTGACAAGTGTTTATGATAATTTTAATGACTGATCATGAGTAATTTTCTTAATTTTAATATTTATACTAATATTTCAGATATTAAAATATATTTGCATCGCTATTATATAACAACATGTGGTGCGCTAAATTCATGTATGAATATTCATTTAGTTAGGTTTATCTAGAGTACGCAGTATATATATATATATATACTGGTAACAACGGTGAGACTCTAATCCCCATTACAAACAGAAAAAGCAGTGAGAACATATGCAAGTGTATAAAGTATTGGATATACATGTATATATATTACGTCATACTAACTATACTTTACATTTTAAAATCTATATGCATATTCTATACATTCATTGACATTTCGTTTGTTTTGTAAATACCCACTAGCTACTTAATACGTCGGTGCATGTTTTGATTTAACGGTATGCATTGGAGGTATTTCCGTTTACCGATTGCACAAGATTTAGGATAAATATGGTTCATTGTTCCTTTCACGCCACCAGGGAAGCTTGCATATATAGTGAGGTATATTTCAATTACTAGTACATTGTGCTGTCAGGTTTCTTGTCAATCACGTCATGTCAGTACGACACTGAAGGCAGTGTCATTACTGCAATGAACACAACTCAGCGTGCCAACTTCCTCTATATTGTTTAGTCTTCCCCCCACGTAAACTTGAAATATGAATAGCCATTCACACCATCATCATCAATAAGGAAGCAAACATCGCATGTCGGCTAAATCTATATCCGTGCCATGCTCGTATACCTCCCAAGTCGCTCGGTGAAATATTCACGACTTAATAAACATGTAATATATCGAGACACAAAGAAAGCTTTCATCAACATCGCTGTTGCATCGCTTGACGGAGCCACTTCAGTTCTATAATTTGCCTCCGAAAGCGAGGTGATCTCTCTCTCACTCTGAAGAAACGCTGTTCTCATTAACTTCTCATGTTTATTGTTTTGTCGCCTCGTGTGATAAAACTATGGCCTATATATCCTATTAATACCCGTAATGGACATTGATATGTCATAGATAGACATTCATATATAGATGGTCCAACATCATGGGGAAAAAAACTAACGCGAAAAAGGCTAATACACATCAGCGAAAAAGGCTAAACATTCTTTAAACGAAACGAACTAATGAACATCAACGAAAAACTAATACACATTTGCAAAACCAAATAATAATACACATTAGCGAAAAATGCTAATAAATCATCGAAAAAAGGGTAATATACATAAGCAAAAATAGCTAATATACAATAGAGAGAGATAGAAAAAAGCTAATACACATCAGCAAAATAGGCTAATACACATGAGGGAAACACACTCATACAGCAAGCGATCGTGTCACTTCCTAGAGCATGTACAACTAAACCCGAGTCGTTCCGTATAGAAGCACCTGTCTCTTCATACATCTAGATCATGCCATGTGCAATAACTTCCGTGATTACTTATGTTCGCGTGCACCCTGTGCCCCTGGCATGTCGCTGTGTAACATAATATAATCAGTGGAGAGGGAAAAAACGACAAAAAAAAAATATATATATTTTGTCTGTGATCTCTACAACTGTCCAGTTAACTCGATACTGATTGATATACAAGTACTATATATATATCCACTCGGCTCACTTCCTGAATTGAGTTCCTACATTTTTTTCTCTGAGTACACCAAGTACATACTCTAAGTAAACAACACTTCCTGACTGACTGGACTATACTGCTTAGCCACCGGTAATTTCTACACTTAATAAGTGCGTCATATTTCCCACACTAGCAAATGTTTACAATTTATACACTAATGGTAAATGTAATTGGTGTTTGTTAAATATACACGTGAAACCATCAGAAGTATTAGACTTCGAATTACTATTGCATTTTGGAAACCGATTGGGATACTTAACAGGTACATTGCACATGGAATTATTGTAACATTAGGTGTTGCCTTTATGGAAGATCGTCAGGAATTATTAGATGAGGATATATTGTTAGTTTTTAATTGTGTAAAGAAAATTCATTCTTTTTCATTCATTAACCATTTTCTCCTTGCAATACCTATGTAGTTAATTTTAGTACCTATGAAGTTAAAATATGCTGCTTGTTTCACATTCCAATAATAAACAACGCTGTAAGTAATGATATATCCAGTGTTAAGGTTGTGTACTCCGATATACATGTAAATAAATAATTAATAAAATGTAATAGGCTTGTATGCGTTACCTTGGATTATGTCGTGAGTGCAGGTATACAAACTAATTAGGGTTAAGTTTCGGCCAAAATAACGTTTCTTTGCTTCAACATCGATCCCCTGATAATTCCCAGTAGTTCTATACATACTATTTATGTAATTACATATTTTGATATTCTATAAATATTAGAACCAACGGATGCTAAACTACATATAAATATCACATCGATGAACATGTGACACATTTTCTTGTACACATGTACATGTACATGGCCCATTTGAAAATCGTTAACGTAAATTGCGTTTGGCCAATGTTATATGTCTTCTACAATCATGACATATGCATAGTATCTGAAGGCTGGAGGTTGGAAGCATGGCGAAAAGTTGTATAAGTATGCGAGAAATAGTTGTGGAAATAGGTACGTGATGAGTAAGGTGGAACATAGGGAGAAACTAATTCCAATGGGTACCAAATGCTTACCACCTTCGTCACCTAGCAAATAGCAGAATACCTTAAAAAGAAAGTTTCCAATTTGACATATATATAAATTGAATTCACGACGGAGGTTATCGTTTCTCGAAGCTCTCATATCTACATTGAGATCATAAACAGTCTCTAGTACATGGCGCTCCTGCACTTTAAGACGAGCGCTATATGGTCCCATAGTGGATACGAGAGCTTCGAGAACCGTTACCCAGATAAGAATGGGGTTCTGATACGAACACAGCTATGCAGACAATGAATGCTGATGGTCAGGGTCTTCATTGGGTGACCGGAACAAGTAGCGGAACTTGCAGGAAACAGCGATTCCGCCCTTATGGATACGGAGTCTTACGGAGTCACAGAAAGGTGAATGTTCTGAAGACGACACTGTTACGAGACGTTGACTAGAAATTGAACAAGACAGACGATGCGTTGCCGTCAGTTCTCTCAGACAAAGCGTGGAAGACGTATATATGTTGGAATGTTTAGCAAACAAGCGTAACTGACACAGTCGTATTTTCCGGTTTTTACTCTCTTTTTCTGCGAGATGTGATTCAAGGGATAGTTATTGCATGATTCATAGTTTGTGTTTGTAGAGAACATGTCTTTTGCATTGCAGCGGGGTAATATATCTTTATTTATTGATGTGCAATATGGCCTATCAGGGGAGGAGGTTGGACGCTAGACGGTGTTGGAGCAGTTATGGCATATTTTACTGCCTTCCCTCTACACGGCATCTAGAATCATTGGGAAATGGAGTTTCACGACGAGTATTTTGGGAATCTATTTGAACAGCAATGTTCTGAAATAGATTTTTTTGTTATGTTTTGTGGGAACGGCAAGAATACACGCATAATCGCGGTAAGAGGAGTGGCCTTTGAGAGAAGCTAGGTTATTATTTCGTGGTTCCCGCGAACACTAAGGAGATATTCGTTCTGCTTTTCCCCCGTCGTCTTGCCGGGTTAACGCACTCGGTCGGAATCTCCAAACACTGCTTCGGTTGTTGGACTCGCTTCGCCATGGTTCTGTAGATGTTTCCTTTTCATATTCGCACCTGCTGTACAGGAACGTTGCTAACGGGGGAGGTTTTCAATGTAAACTTTACTGCGAAATGAATTATATGAGACATCCTGTTGCCCGATTCCAGTTGGTCGCTGATGGTTTTTGTTTGGATATGGTACTCCACTTTGAATCTGTCCGTGTGTCTGTGACATCAAAATCATCACCGTATGATTGTGTGTAGTGAGTGTTTACTACATTAGCTGTTGATGTATACAAGCTATAAAGAAGTGTGATTATTATCCAGAGTATCCTGTCTGTGTTCTCCTCACGGCAGATACTGAGACTTTCTAGCCTTTATATGATATGGACATAACATGCGACTAAATGTGTACATGTCGCGAGCCTGTAGGTAGGCTTGTAAGGTCGTGGATCTCATTAAATCAGTATTCAATATTACGCAGAGGAAGTATATTTTAAGATACCAAATATTAATTATTAGATTATCATATTTTTTATGAGTTCTGGTTCATAATGTTATTTTAAAACAACATTCCAGGTAATCATGACAAGGAAATTCTTGATGCTTAGGCGCATTGAGTTGAAGTTTCCAAAGTCAATTTGATGCGGGACCATTTTGATTTATAGCATATCTCTTGTTTCCTTAGACT
>JAUTBQ010168020.1:0-12011 GCA_032361185.1 Lepetodrilus ovalis | reverse complement strand
CGATTTTCATTGGTCAGTTAATTCAATTTTCTCACGCTCAGTTATCCTGATTATACGAGGAACTTGCCTATGGTACGATTACGCACGCTGCAACATATAGAAGGAAACCAGTTATTGCACGTGCAGTTCATGACTCGGCGACACTATAATGTGGCAAACGACCTTGACCCACTTTCACGGCTGAAATAAGGAATTTCAATTGCCACCCGCCTTAATTCGATGTTTTTGTCCGAATATCCCTACTTATTCAGTTGGATAAAGATATTAACACACTCGCTAGTATAACATATTGATTTTACGACACTCGTTCCTCCAAAGTAGATATTTTCTTCGCCCTCGCTCGGAAAATATCAACTTTGAAGGAATCAATATGTCACACTAGCTCGTGTATTAATCTCTATAACTCAATCAAAAACTGTCAGTACTGTTAGTGGATATGGCAGCGTCATGAAATAGATCAGAGCAATCACAGCTTGCATGGTGATTACTAACATTATTCATTCTGCCGTTTTATTCGTCAGATGTGGACGAGTGTGCGTACGGTGCTGCCATCTGTCCTTCCAACTCCAAGTGTCAGAACACGCCAGGGAGCTACCGATGTCAGTGTAAAGAGGGGCTGCTGGACGACGGTCAGGGGTCATGCTCAGGTCAGTGTCGCATGAGAGCCAGAGGTGGACCAGGCCCTGAGATAATGAAACTTTTTGAGTATGATTTCATCCTGAAGCTCAGATTGTACATGGGGATTTGTGAATAAAACTTTTTGAGCATAAATCATAGTCAAACAAATTTTGTAAGCTCGGGGCCTAGTTAATTTGAAATCCAAACCTATTAGCAGAATTTATGCCAGTATCTTAGTATTTTTTTTAATGCAAATTTGATCATGAATGCACCTTTCAAATGATGCTGATACTGTAAATACATTTTCACATCTACAAGATAATTGCATATGGGTGAAATATTCCCGCTGCGATGTAAAGCAATAACTCACTCACTCACTGACTTCTTCCAGATATTAACGAGTGCCAGAGACCCAACATCTGCCACCACAGCTGTGTGAACGTCATCGGGTCCTACTTCTGCTCCTGTAACCGTGGTTACCAGCTGGCAGAGGACAAGAGGCTCTGCGAAGGTTTTTAAAATTTTCTGTTGGCTTTTTCCCCCATGCATATGGTATCACCATATTATTTATACCTGTATACAATGTTGTTACTTGCATTATTCTTTCTTTTACGAGATGTTGTTTGTCAGACACTTACCATGTGGCTAATCAATTATCAATTAAGTAATGCACTGCTTTAAGCTTTGCTGTAGTATGATTATCTGATGCGTAGTACTATCAGTACCTACGAGAAGACTGATATCTTGTATGATAGGTTAATTAATTTGTGGTTTATCGTTGATGTACATTTTCTTTTCTTCTCGCAGATATCAACGAGTGTGTCCAGTTTGGAGGTCGAGGTGGACGGGGCGGTATCCGAGGCGGGGTCTGTGGAGGTCACTGCGTCAATACGCCGGGGTCATACCGCTGCGAGTGCCCCGAGGGATGGAGGATCAAGTCGGACGGAAGGTCATGCGAAGGTCAAACTTTGAAAATATCGCTTTGCATTTGGGTAAATTAAGATATGTTCAGATTGCTGATGATGCTGAAAACCTGGTCTGGCATCACATTATTATTAAAACATGGTCTGTCCTGCAACTGTCTAATGTTGTAGTCATCGTGTATGGGTGAAATATTCACACTGCAACGAAAAACACCAATTAAATCAATCAATCAATCAGTAATTCAACATGTAGCTAGTTTGTTCAAAAGTTGTAATGTTCGCTTATCTAATGTTCAGATGTCGAATGTGCAGATGTCTATGAGCATGTATATCCACATATGTCCAGATGTATGTGTTCACATGTATATGTTCAGGCACTAAAGTTTGTCTGTCTTATGTTCACATACCTATGTTCACATGTCTGTTCAGACGTGGATGAGTGCAAGTCTGGACTGGCCACGTGCAGGAACCGAGACGAGTTCTGTGTGAACGTCAGAGGAAGCTTCAAGTGTCCGCTGGTCCGATGTCCTGACGGCTTTGTGAAGATACCGTCGGGAGGACGCCAGAACAGGTAGGAGAGTACGAGGATACAGTGGACTCCAGAGAATCTTGTCTCCAATAGTCTGGATGGATATGTTCCGGTACACCCTAGGCCGTATTTGATTGGAGCCCGATAGCCAAGTCGCGTACCACTTTGGATATACGTACATGTATTAGCACAAAAAACTGTTCATCCAGAATGTAACACAAGTGTTGTTGGCAAATGGAGAATGTTTTTCACCTTCGCCATGCTTGTGACGTCGCAACTCTTATTGACCCCCTTATGTGGCAATGTGCATCATCACCAAAACTCTTTTTACACTGACCAATCTGATTCTTCTTTTTTTTATACATGTAGTTAAATAATTACTGTTTAATCATCGCAAATGGGTGAAAGCTTCCTGCAGCGATGTTCTACTCCATAATCGCTCACTCACTCAAGTTTCCCAATCAAATACGGCCCTAGATGTCCCAATATAAAGCATAGCAGTAATCTGCAGATTTCCACAAGTTTATTTGCCCTGGATGCGGTGGTCTCCAGATCCCGGACTCGTTTCCGCACCGAGTTCATAATTGTCTGTTGCCATGACTGTAATATATGATCTACCAACAGCAGGAACTCTCCAACTTATTTCCGTGTATTCATGCTGTAACAAATGTCATGTTTCGTGCTTGCATGCCCTGATGAGAAAATTTGAAAAGTTCGAAATTATTTTTTCTCTATATCTATGACCTCATAGACATAGTAACTCAGCATTTTATTGGCTGCAAATTAGCTTCTGAATTTGAATACAAAAGCAGGTCAGTATTGCAAATTTCCATATATTTCAATTGTGCCTGTATATCGGATGTTCAGTGTGTTGTAGTACAACCATTCTGTACATGCTGCATGTTGTTTAGGGTGTGTTGTGTGTTTGTATTTTTATGTGTCTAACAGTAACTTTAGATTTATTAAGATTTAATACCATAACTATTTACTACTACCTGCCATAAATCAACCATTTGCATGTCATTACATATGGGTGAAATAATCCTGTCAATATACATATGATTATACATATTTAAAATCGTCACGTATGGGTGTAATATTCCCGCTATGACGTAAAACAATAATTTACTCACTCACTCACAATTTTAAAATGCATTGTTTTTAGCCATAAACAAAAATTTTCATTATTCATCGCATCAACTGAATTGTGTACAATAAATAGATACCGGTAGATCCAATGGCTGATAAATGTGCCAGATGGAATAGTGGCTATGGACAAGACCTAAACTACTTAATTAAATGTCTTAATCATTTTGTACAAAATAATAATCAGAAAATGGTATAGCGGGTGAAATAAGTAGTACCCATGTATTAACCCACCTACCAAACACAAACACACACACACACACACCATGCAAGGAGCTCCTCTTCCAATTCTTGCACCATGATGTTCCTTCTTTTCTTCCTATTCCCACTACAAGGAACAGGTGCAGCAGATAATTCAATTCAGATTCTTCTCAGCTTCCACTGCCCTTCATCAGCACTCGGAAGAATAACACAATGTCTTCTTTTCAGCTTCCGTTGCAAGAAGCGCTCGAAGACATGTCGTCGCTGTCAGGAGGGACTCCTGTCGCTGTCGTACAATTTCCTGACGTTCCCGACGAACGTCATCATCCCCGCGGCGCTCTTCTCCATGACGGGCGCCAACGACGCGGACAAGTTCTACTCCTGGGAGCTGACCATCATGTCCGCCGATCCAAGGAGGGCGGGGATCGCCCAGGCCACCGACAGCTACTTCTCCCTGGAGGAGAGCTCCAACCAGGCGGTCGTCAGTCTCGTCAAGCGGATCCAGGCGCCACAGGACGTTGTGCTTCAACTCAGGATGAAGATCAACGACTTGACGAAAGGTTTCGAAGGATACGCAGAGTCGCTGCTGTATCTGTTCATTACGGACGACAACGTGGCTTAATTTAACTCTCTCCATGCCGACGGCAACCGGAGATGCCATGAAGATTAGTGCCTAATCCAGCAAAGAGAGGGATAAAATGACGCTGGCAGGAAAAATAATATTCCGTCGCGGCGTGTGGACTAGATGACGCTCGCTGCTCGCGAGTTGCGTACATTCCAGTTTAATGTCCCAGTGAAAGTTGGAAGTGAAACTGGCAGCAAATTAAAAAAATTTACCTCATTCCTGCTGGTTTTTTCATGATCATTGGGCATCTATAATTGCCCCCAGTAGGTAGAGGGTTAATCTGATATGAGGTTAGCATAACGGATTGTAGCTGAAAATGTCTGTCCATATCATCTGTTGAGTGCCAACTACCGGTATCGCAATATTTGCATCAGCATTGGTAAACCGAATGCAAGCATCGAGCTGAAAGCCTGAATCAACAACACACTCTTACTAAGTTCTGTGGGTGACGAGTTGCTTTTAGTGCAATTACAACACACCATACATGATGCATTATCCAGGTGATAGACCAGCCTTGAACAGAAGTGGAGTAATGTATATGTCAACAGTTACAGGACAATTGTATATTAGATGTTGAAAATTGTATCAAAAATGTATTAAATGCATGCAAACTATTAATGAATTGAAATAACCTAGAATTATATTGTACATTTTTAGCTATCTTAGTTGTACTTTCTACTTCATAACACTTATATTTTCAATGCATATTTTCACATTTAGCATTGCAGTAAATGTATGGTATTCTATATTAATACGATACATTTCACTTGTAAAGGAATGCTTACATTATTGCACCAACATTTTCATTTATCAATCAGAGAACATGTTTCAGTTACTAATCTATTATATAGTGCAATAAAATTATTAAGTAGTCTATTATATAGTGCAATGAAATTATTCAGTAGTCTATTATATAGTGCAATTAAATTCAGTATTAACCATGTTAAACTTAGAAAATAAAAACATCCATATTTTTCTCTACGTTGCTTTTTATGATTTCACCATGTGCGACTTTTATTCTTGAATTATCGTCATCATCCATGGAAAGTGGTACTCAAAGCTAACAACCCTGCCTTACCACACTTTACCAGAAATTCCACAGCTTAATTATCAATGTCCTTGTAATGTTGTATTGTCAATAAGTATGGTAACAGAAGGGACAATGTTGTATTGTCAATAAGTATGGTAACAGAAGGGACAATACTGAAGAGGACGTATTCCTCAGAATTTTCATAATCATCCTGTGGTCTGCTTCAAAATGTTGCACGTTTCATTGCTTTCCCTTCAATTAAATGCTAACTTGACAATCAAATCCATGGCTCCCAGTTATGTCACAGCCCAAAATTCAGTTAAAAAATAAATACGCTTGTCAATTCAACAATATGAAGGATATGTGGTAGTTCGAAGACAATCGTGGCCATCAAAGTGTGAGTAGTATGCCTAGCACGTTCTTTCAGCCATTGAACATTAATTAATTCAAATCTGTAACTACAGTAACAAAGTTTACATCAGTTTAATTGTTTTTTCTAATACATATTACATGGCATGGTTGCATGTTTTCTTATTTGTAAATAATTATCTCATTTATACAAAGTTGTGTTCCGTTAATACATGGTTTTATTTATCCACTTATACCACTTCCTAAAAATAAATAATAGAAAACACTAAATTTAGTGCATGTTTTATTGAGTTGTCATTTCAAATTATCTGAGTAGTCTATGTACTAGAAATACTAAAAAATAAAACTTGTGTTTTATTAATTCTAGTTATTATTTGGTGGTAAGTATTACCCCTTAATTAGTGTAAAAATCTCGTCATTTCATCCCGTTGTTGTAGACGCAGTGAGCTGATAGCAGACGATGGTGGAGTCGTATGTGGTCGTGCGTGCGCCAATATGGATGTCGAGTGCCACTACAACAAGACGAAGACAGTTTCCTGGCAGTTCCTGGCAATCCCACAGTTGGAGTTTGTCCGGGAACCCATGACCCTGCTCAACATTCGCACCATTGGCTACTCCACCTACCCTAATCTGGACCTGCGCATCATCGCCGGCAATGAGAACAGGATGTTCCAAACTGTGGTCGAGGGGGATCAGGGTATGTTTAGAGTTACAAATCCTGTAGTGATACAATCATTGAACAATAATGCAATATATGAAAATCTTAAACATAAAAAATTATTCCATATCTTAAAATAGTTAATTTGGTTTTCTTTTTATTTGCAGCTTGGCTGAAACTTTTAAAGCCATTGTTCGGGCCAGCTGAATACGAGGTTACGATGAAGTTAGAAAACAGAGATTTTTCTAAGAGGATAGTCATCTCTCGACACATCACGCATGCGAGGATATACGTGTCAGACTTCCCTCAGTGAGCGAAACTATCCGAGGACCGTTTGAAACAATCTTCAAATCACAGTAACGTCTAAGGATTTTAAGGATTTTCGCAATGGGAAATGATAGCCAATAGTGATAAAGAGGGGATTGTGATGGTACAGAAAATTTAATTACGTTTTTTAAATCGGTGTATGTTGTTATTTGTACGTGTACTTGCTTGTATTGGCGAGGCACCTGTTCCACAGAGATTGTAGAACAGGAGTAGTAACTATGCGTTTATACAATCCTACGACTAGTGTAGCTCTACAATTGTTCTGCGGAACTTGGGGCCTGTATCTTACTGTAAGGTGTCTTCAAGTAAGTACAATCATTGCTGAAATCCAGTGAACTAGGCCGATATACTTTATTATTTATATGTATTTTGTCCCTAAATGTAATGTGCAACTTAGAAGCGCATATTTTATCATTTTGCATTTGTTCGAAATTTGACGATTGGCCTATGTACTTCGTGTTTTACCGTTCTGTAGTTATGTATGTATTGCCTTGGGGTATTTGCATTAATTTCAATAGTGGTTATTTGGTTATGCAGAGCAAAAACAACATGTGGTCACGTGCCACGTTTACCCAGAATAGCATGCCATAGCATTGTCATTATATTGTACATATTTCATGACTCATTTTGAATTAAAATGTTATTTCTGTCACATCTTTTTTTTAAACATATACAGTATAACACGGTCCAATGCACCGCGGATCCCATTTTTATTTTAGTTAATTCCATGTAATATTGTATAAGACGGGTACTACAGTGTCCCCTTGATGTAACGCTGAATTTGGGGTCCATGACATACCCACCCCTCACCTTATAGTACCTGCCTTATACGATAGTACAAGTAAATAAAAAAAGAAAATGGGATCCACATCTGACCCCGATGTGTATCAGACAGTGTTATATCGAGGGACACTGTATAACGCGGTAGGTATGCCATGGACCCCAACTTCAGCATTATATCGAGGTGACACTATACTCAAAAAAATAATTAAGGGCCAGCAGATATATTATGGCAAAGCTTTCTACCAAACTTCAGAACACAGCTTTAGGAATCTGGTGCCATTCTTCTTCTAATGCTTCTGCGAGTTCTTGAAGAGTACCTGGAACCTGGAGATGTTTGGACATTATTTGTCAGAGTTTTTTGATGGTTTGTTTCAATGCACAGGGGTAGATACTAACCAAAATTTGTAGTAGCCAGCAGGACTAGTTAAAAAGATTGTAATTTTTATTACATCATCATGACAATACAAATGAGTTTGAATATTCAGCTCTGTTCAAGGATTACAGTAAATTGTAATAAATCCAATCGCTTCAGTCAGTTTCCACTAAAATTAAAATAATAAAATGAAAAATATAAATCACTAGCCAGCAGGACTACCGACTTATAAAAGTTACTAGTCCGCCATGATTTCCACCCGCCGGTGGCTACAGGACTAGTGCTAGTGTCGACCCCTGAATGCATATTCAGCGACGGAAAACAAGGGGGAAACCTCACTAGCCTGCAGGGCTAGTCACTTAAAAAACCCACTAGCCCTGCTGCTAATCTACTAGCCCAACAATACCTACTGCAGTCTTCAGTTTGGATTGTTCATGTTCCGGGATGAAGTGCACGAATATCTATGTCTGACCTAGGGGTGGGATGTAGCACAGTGGTAGAACGTTGGACTTCGGAGCATAAGGTACCGAGTTCAAATCCCGCCCCATGGGTGCCTGGCATCAATTTCGCAGAAGTTACATTTCTGATGCGATATTGGTAGGATGCAGTCTGTAGAGTGGCACTAGTTATCATCCTTGGTCTGTCAGTACCAGCCGGTGTTTGCAGGTTTATGATATATTACGTGATTTGTCATGAAAGAGCTAAATTTGTACATTTACTGTATACATCTAAAAAGGCTACTGGCCTTTTTTTTTCTTCTTCTTTCTTTTATATAATATATTTATATAATGCTGAGTTCCAGCTAGGCTGCTCACAGGCACTTAATGTGAATACTATTACCCTGGTCAATGGATCTGTGTGCACTCAATTCCTTCTCCCTGGGGAGTATACAACCCAAGCTTCCATTACAAGGTTATTCACATGTCAATCACATCCTTCAGGTTATCCACTCTCTTCTGGGTGAATTAATTTTGTCGAGCATATTTTAAATTATTGCCTCTACAGGAATTAAGAAAAAACATAAACAAAAAACAATCTCCAATTTCGTACAAAGACATCCACATATATTTCAGCACTACACTACATATTCTCATCCGCCCACACTACCATTCTCTGTACAGTCTCGCGCCACCGGCAGCGCATTATCTGTATTCCCCAATATTCCCAGTATTCATTATGGCATCATGCGAAGAGCTCCGTCCAGCCTGACGACCTCGCCGTTCATGAGGGGGTTCTCGATAATGGACTGCACCATGTGTCCGTACTCGTCGGGGTGTCCTAGTCGGCTAGGGAAGGGAATGGTGCTGGCTAGGTACGACCTGACCTTCTCCGGGAGGCCGGCTAGCAGGGGAGTGTCGAACAGACCTGAAACACCAATATACTGAGTGAAAAAAGAAAGGCATCAGGGGCCGTATTTTCATAACTTGCGAACTTCTTAGTGAGAAAAGATCTCTTCACAAATTAACATTAGAAGAAATCCAGTTGGCAAATTTTTAGTACTTACGATCTTCTTAGGACTTGCAAAGTTTCGAGAATACAGGCCCAGATGATTTGCTTGCATTCATGAAAAGCTAGTCCTTGTCAAATGTTGACATAATTTTATTTTGATTTTACTGTTTTTGGAAGAACTGCCTGTTTAAATTGAAAAGAATTGCCTCTAATGTTTGACAAGGACATTGAAATATGTGGTGGTTTGAACCTCTCACTGTATTGATTATGTACAAACACAGCTCTTTAGGGCATCTCCAGTTGCCTCCAGCATGGAGAGGGTTAATACCTGCCTATAAGGTAGCTGGTATAGTGGTTACCACCAATTCCTTTTGTCGCTTTAATAGAGATTATGTAGTAAGAGAGTAAATGCAAACAATATGGCAATTTTCTGCAGATCCTCCGATTATTTTGTCCAGAGATCAAATTAATTGGCCTGATAATAGGCCTGACAAACGATTGTGAAATGTTTTCACAAAACTAGGCCCTCCCTCAGTTATCTCCCCCTTGTGGAACTCGCCTGGTGCTATCGTGCAGACGCGGATTCCCTGAATGGCGAGGTCCCGAGCCAGGGGCAGTGTCATCCCTACAATGGCGCCTTTACTGGCTGAGTAGGCTACTTGTCCCATCTGGCCGTCGAACGCAGCCACGCTGGCCGTGTTTATTATCACGCCTCTCTGGTTGTTCGCATTCGGCTCGTTCTTCCCGATCAATCCCACAGCCAATCGGATGACGTTGAAGGTCCCAATGGCATTAACCTGCAAAATGTATTAAAGACCATTGAAATTTCAGACGACTTGTCCCATATAGTGTCCGATCAGATTTTACTTCATTCTTCAGATTAAATCGAAATTTGTATTAGTTTCAAGAAACATGAAGATAAGATGTGTGGAATTATTTATTTACCGCTTAATGTCGCTGCAGGAATCTTTCAACCATATGCAATGACGGAAGCGACAACTCGGAATGATAATATAATGTTAATAGAATTCCACAAAAATTTCTCTTCATTCAGATTGCCATTCAAATAATAAGTAATATTATTAATTGATCCAGAATTTACTATGCAGCTATTAATAATCTGCACTTTCCAAGTTACCACAATGTATTATCAACTACACCCACTAGTTTCAACCAGTGCAGTTGCCTCTTCAAGTCGGTGGAGTGTTAGACTTGCATCCAGATAAGTCAGGTTCAAATCCCAGGATCAACATGGACCCGTTTCACTAATAAATGCAGCCGGTGGTAGTCAGTCTTGTTCAGTACATCAATTACCGTTTCAACTGATATTATTTAATCAATCTTGTTCGTTACCTTGATCACCGCTTCGAAGTTGTCCAGTTTGTGTGGAAAGTCTTTCTTGAAGTTGTACGTCTTGCAGGCCACACCAATGCCAGCACAGTTGATCGCCACGTCGAGGCGCCCAAACTTGTCCTTGGTAATCTCCAGGGCTTTCGTAACATCTGCTTCTGATGTTACCTGCAGAGAAACATAATAATAATGTTGATGATATTGTTAAAATTAATCTAAGATTATTATATAAAAAAAATATGTCATGGTGTCCCAAATAATATATCGACAGAATTCTACAAATATCCAATTTGTATACGATTTCCATTAAAATAAGTAATATTTTAAATTGGTCCTGAATTTACCATGTGAATTAATAATCTGCATTGTCCAAGTTATCAAAATCAATACAATAATCTAGATCTATTCCATTATCAAATTGTAGCGATTAACAATGTTCGTATCCGGAAATTTTGAGATTGAATGAATTTGAGATTTACATCGCAGTGGGAATCTGACCCATTCATTACAGCATTTGGAGAGAAATAAATATCTAAACTGTTAGTAAACTGAAGAACACTATGGGATATATCCTGATGTATGGTATTTAATAATTTTCTGTTCTATAAAAACACCACATAAAACCTACATCGGTTGGGGCAAAAATGCAATTCTCTCCCAAATCCTTGGCCACTTTTTCGCCATCGGAGGATGGCAGGTCACATATAACCACGCGGGCTCCTTGACGTATGAACCGCTCCACAGTCCCGCGTCCCAGTCCCGAGGCACCGCCAGTAACCAAACTAACCAGACCCTGGGAAATACATCGCAGCACATTAATAAACACGCACTTGCACTACTTTCTTGTTTATATCATTGTTAATATTACTTGCCAAGAATTTCAGCTGAACTTATTATAATTATAGACTAAATGTGATGGACATTTTATTAAAATACTGAATGTTTTTGATTTTTATAATAATTGTGTACATGTCAGCAAGTTATGTTATTTCCTAGTTTATAGTGAGTGACGCTAACGTCCCGAGGGAATGTGAGAGTTCACACTAAAGACAATGCATAAATATGGGAATTGTCATCTAGTGTAACATGTGACCAAAACCAGAATCCTTGGAGTTGAAAAATCTTCACCAAGTGGAAGTGTCGATCATGTGATGCCACTAGGAACCAGTTTCCTGATACAAAAACAAATTGCACAAGCCATTTAAAAGTAATTAATGTACTTGCTTCGTGGATGGTTAGTAGACTCTCTCTCTGTGTGTGTGTGTGTGTGTGTGTGTGTGTGTGTGTGTGTGTGTGTGTGTGTGTGTGTGTGCATGCACGTGTGTGTGACAATGAATATATAGTATTGTTATGTTATTTATAAAATGTATTTTGGACATTCAATAATAAATAGTGTAGGTGTTCCAAAGAACATTCATGATGCCTTAACTCTGTTAACATAATAGGGGTTATTACTCTCGTAGCGTTATGTAGCTCGAGATTCCTCAACCCACTCCATAAGATACTTTTTAGATAGGTATGCAGGGGTGGATCCAGGTGGGTGGGGTCACCCGGCTTGCGCCCCCTCCTAGAATTGGAAATGTTTGTTCAATAAACATGTATGTTATATTATGGCGAAATTATGAGCCCC
>JAUTBQ010168009.1:0-12013 GCA_032361185.1 Lepetodrilus ovalis | reverse complement strand
CTCTCTCTCTCTATCTCTCTCTCTCTCTCTCTCTCTCTCTCTCTCTCTCTCTCTCTCTCTCTCACACACACACACACGAACACATTCGCAAAATATCCCACAATACTCAATATCCTCTATTTATTTCACAATGATCTCAATAGAGTTACCGTATTGATATATATCGTTGCAGAGTAACATTGCTGAATGAGGAATCATTGAAAGACGGACTTCCCGTTTGTGTTTCTCAGACAAGTACGCTATACATAAGCTAATGGTTCTACCTTGTTATTGCACATGTGTCAAGTCAAAGAGTTTTAATTAAATATGAAAATGTTGATAGCCGCTCGGACATGAGGAATAATTAACTTGTGGAATAGATCACTTCTGCAGACAAGCGTTCTATACAACGGGACAATTACTTTTTAAGTATACAAACTTAGTTGTAAACATATATGGCGTTTACATTGCAAAGTAATACACAATGAACTATAGAGTAAAAATACGTTAACGTATTCCAAAGATGGTTCTCTTGTAACAAAGTATTTTTCTTCTTGGCAGGATGTGGTAACGCGTTCATCCTTGGTCCTGGGCTTGTACTCGTCAGTAAATACTTCGACAAGCACCGCTCGTTCGCCACGGCTGTCGCCAACACGGGCGCCAACCTAGGAGCCATCGCCATGCCTCCTCTCATACGCTACCTACTGGACGAGTACGGTCTTCGTGGAGCCTTCCTCATCTACGGAGGACTCGTGCTCAACATTATTGCCGTTGGGCGAATGATGAGACCCATTGAAAGCTATAAATGCAAAGATGACCTTCAACCTCCGGACGGCACTCATCAAAATCTGAAAACAGATGATTCTGACCAGAAAGAAACTAGTCTGCTTCCTATTAATAAAGAAGATAACAACCATCTGTACCAGATAAAAGAACAAGCACCAGAAGTAAAACCTTTGATTTTCAAGGAAGTTGAAAACGGTGACGCTCTGCTGGTGGCGTCATCGGCCTCCTCCTATATAGACAAATACGCCTGTAAGTCTGCTGTGATGTTCAGCAGTACCCCTGACTTGGCCTGCATGTCCACCCACGAACTACCAACGTCACCGGAACCGGAACCGGAAATCGACAAGCCGCGCTCGCGTCTCGTTGCCTGGCTGAATAAGACATTAGATTTCTCATTGTTCCGGAAGGCGCTGTTCTACTTGATACTCGTCGTAGCGTTGTTCGGCGTGCAAGGCGGAGCCGTGATGGGGATATATCTGCCAGCGCTAGCCAAAGACAAGAACACGACCAACTTCGAAGCCACGGCCATTTTGTCCGCCAGTGGAGCTTCCGGTGTCATCAGCAGACTCGGCGTGGGTTTGTTCGCCGACATGGGCATCATGAAGAGACACCATATACTGTCCGTGGCCATGCTGATCACCGGCGTTCTGGGGATCATCGTCCCTGTCTATACAACATTCTGGTCCCTGATGTTGTTTGGTCTAGCGTACGGGTTCTTCGGAGCGTTGTATTTCTCGCTCATACCCGTCATCGTCATAGACTACCTGGGCATCGATAAACTAGCGAAAACGTTTGGCTTTCTACAGCTGGTCCACGGAGTTGGATTGGCAACCTCCCATCCACTCTGTGGTGAGTAGCACCCCTTTACGGTTTGATGTTACTGTATATCATGCCGTATGCCATACTGTACAGCATAATATATGTCATATTGTACAGCATTATATATGTCATACTGTATAGCATAATATATGTCATACTGTACATCGTAATATATGTCATACTGTATAGCATAATGTATGTCATACTGTATGCCATGATGCATAGCATACTGCATAGCATAGTATATGTCATACTGTATTGTATAATGTATATCGTACTGTATATCATATTGTATAACATACTGCATATCATACTGCATAGCATATTGTTAGTCCTGCTGCGAAGTAAACCATTATTAGATTAATTCAATCAGCATAATGTATGTCATTCAGTATACCAGACTGTATAGCATAATGTATGTCATTCAGTATACCAGACTGTATAGCATAATGTATGTCATACTGCATATCATACTTTATCATACCTCACACAAGATTGTCGGATTCTGACTCATGTACATCGAGTTCTTTTCCATTTACTATATCATACTATACATCGTACTTTTACATCTTGCATATCGCATTGGTTTATCCGAGGAAGCAAATTGTTTCAGTCTCTTCCCATAATAATAATAATAATAATAATAATAATAATAATAATAATAATTTTATACTACTAGTAGTAGTAGTAGTAGTATAACATTATTATTATTATTATTATTATTATTATTATGGGAAGAGACTACTACTACTACTACTACTACTACTACTACTACTACTACTAATACTAATACTAATACTAATAATAATAATAATAATAATAGACAAAAAGTAAACCAACATTCTCTATGTCCTCAAACATTAAGACAATTTATAATTCCTCATATCATAGTTATAGACAACTATTAGGCTATGTATCGTTTCACTGTCTGTTTTAGGTTTCTTGCGAGACGTAACTGGCAACTTCGACGCTTCGTATCAGTTCACTGGAGCTGCGTCTATTGTGACGGCAATAGTCATATTATTTGAACCATGCGCTCGAAGGATTGATAAGCGGAACTCAGAAAGTAAAGATCTGGAAAATGACTGAAGTGTGGGTATAACCAAGACGGTAAAGATCTTGGAATGACTGAAGTGGGTATAACCAAGACGGTAAAGATCTGGGAATGACTGAAGTATTGTGTGCATTACATGTGCATTATTGACTGAAGCGTTTTATAATATACGTGTTGACAACATAGAAACAGTAGAAACTCTAAGCGAACTGCTTCCATAATGGTATATGAACGGTTGTCGAACTGTGATCTGCACGTTTGTCGAAATCTGATCTGAACGGTTGTCAATACGGGATGTGAACTGTTGCCGATATGGGACGTAAACGGTTGCCGATATTTGATGTAAGTGGCTTCCAATTCGGGATGTGAGCAAGAAAGATAGGTTATTCATGAACGGGTTTTTGCCAATGTGGGATTTGAACAGGAAGATGGGATATTCATGAACGGGTTTTTGCCAATGTGGGATGTGAACAGGAAGATGGGATATTCCTGAACGGGTTTTTGCGATGTGAACAGGAAGATGAGATATTCATGAACGTGTTTTTGCGATGTGAACAGGAAGATGAGATATTCATGAACGTGTTTTTGCCAATGTGGGATGGATATTCATAAACGTGTGTTTGCCAATGTGGGATGTGAACGGGGGCAGCTGTGCTCAGACTATTAAGTCTATATATACAGCAAACAGTTTGCAATGCTGTCTGTCTACATAAGTTGTGTTTCTCCTTGAAGGAAAGGTGTATCCAACCTGTGATACTATTGACAGCTACACTTACATTTCAATCAACCAGCATATATAGTGTTGTACATAACGCTGCAGGTTTTAGTGGACCGGATACAGATGGACCTCCATGTGGACCATGCCTTGTGACGTCACACGTGTTATCTGTCTTACCAACTGGTGCCTTCTTAGAGATATCAAAATAAAAGAAAGTATATTCACGGCATGTCATTTGGGGTTTTTTTCAAAGCGGACTGAGAAAAGTCTAATGCGAGACTTCGTGAACATGATGCACGTGTTTCCCCACTGTTCTGTGTATCCGTGTATATATAGACAAACATACTGTTACTAAGTGTTTGTCTAACATCCTCAATAGAATTCCTATGCCCAAATATACCAGACCTCCGTTCCACGGAACGATCTTGGCGCTAAGAGAGTCATAACTCCCGGAACCGCGGTAACATGAAGCTACGATTGCGACACCCGTAGTATACGTTCGTTCTGTGGAACGGTGCCTAAATCTGTTTCTGCAAGTTTGAATCATTGAATAAATTTCCCATTCATCGAAAGTATTTATTTTTTTAAAGTAAATTGTATTTTGTTTTCTGAGAAAGAGACAATTCATGACTTTAGCTCCAACATGGCCAGCTGTTGGTGTGTAATATGTATGTTGGTGAAAACAGGGCCATCACTATCACAAGTTCAAGCTGTACGCTTCAACAAGTAAAAAACTAGAACATATACTGCCCTGTACAGCATAAGATTAGATGGGCATTTTGAATCGCTGAGAGAGTAATATCGCAATACAGTACTCTACGACAAACGTAAAGTGCTATAATCCGCAGCCGTTGTTGAAAAACATGGGACATATATCAGATACACAATTGTTCAATATTATTTTATTCTATCATTTGTATGACGAATAAACATTTTTACTACTACGTTCGCTAAGGTTCCGATGTATCCTTAATTAAATTACGTCACAATCGAGTTACATAAGGCCTCATGAAGCCTAGGCAGGTGGGTTCTTGTGAGCAATGTGTTCGGTCATACAAGTATCCCTCTTGTTTGTTGAGAATCTTACTTTCATAAACTACACCACTTCATTCAGATTTCATAACATTGAACATAGATCATACTGGCATTACACACACACACACACACACACACACACACACACACACACACACACACACACACACGCAAGCACACAGAAAATGACGAATGCCTACCAAAAACGTGTAATTGTGATATAAATGCGATAAGTAAATAGTTGCATCATTTCCAGATGTCCACAGTTAGGTTTGCATTAGTTTCTCCTAGAGGGCATCATCCGGGTTATTTCCATCGAAATTCTGTGAATTATTTGGATACCTCCTGCCAGAGCGGCGACCCTTTGGTGATATTTAGGTGGTAAAATGTGTCAAATAGAACACCAAATAAATTCACACTGCACCGCTAGTAATGTCCATGGGAAACGCTGCATCGTCCTGTAGGCCTGCGGGTAGAAATATCAATAGTTAATACAGTCCTTTCATCCTTTGAAACACATGGTAATTGTCTACGTAACACCCAGCAATGAAACTGGATATCGTTTCTCGAAGCTCTCATATCTACTACGAGACTATTTAAGCACTCTCGTAGCCATCTCTTGTGTATACATGGTGATCAGGCACTTATACGAGAGCGCTGTAACATAATAAGTATATCTAGCTCCGTTCTGTAGCGAGCAATGCATGACTTCGTGTGTTCTAAACAGGATAGATCAACTCCGTGTTGTTTAACCCTCTCCATGCTGCAGGCAACCGCAGATGCCCTAAACAGCAGAGTATGTGCATAATCCAGCAGGGAGAGTGTTAATGCTGGCAATCGAGTGTGCCTCGGGTGTATGATCTGATTGGTCAGTAGCACCAAAACTGGTTTTACGAACGTGAGACGATTTGCTTTTCATGCACCCACACTCCACCCTCGATTGCCAATCAAATACGACCACTAGTACATGTATGGGAGAAAGATTACCCATGAAATGTTTTCCGATCCTTAATTTATTTTGTTGAGCATAGTTAACTGGAGTTGTGTGATAGGTTCACTCACTGTGCGAAACGCAACGACATTCTTTTCTGAATGACGTCAATGTATTATACAACTCTAATTCATATTCTCAGCTCAGTATAACAATTATTATCTAAAGTAATATATTTCAAGAGAATGGATCATGCGGTTGGCTGAGTTGACGTCGTGACGGCGTTCTGTGGTCGCGATGCCTGACAACTCAAATTGAAAGGTCTTTGAGTGTATTTATTTTTCTTCGTATGTTCGCCATCCATGCAAAACCTCGACATGTTCAAGGATGGCATTCCATTCTATTGAAATTCCTCGACAAATATGACTTAACATAAGCAACAGCTGCAGCAGTTAAAGCTATCTACCCGGTACTGTGTGGTTTGTAATGGCTGGTTACAAGTACGATTACTCTTTATCTTTTGTAATATTATTCATACTAGTATGTCGTCGCTGTGAGATATGATAGTTATGTTAATATTTGTGTGAATGTTTTAATGGGTCTTTTTCCTAGTTAGGTCCTGGACGAAATTCAGGTAACTGGTATTATGTTCAATTTCAGACCTACACACAACTTGTCATAGCATATTCAGTACCACTGCAAACTCCAACGTTTCAAAACTACTGATTTGTAAAGTATTGAACATAAAACAAATCATAAATTATATAAACCTTGAAACCGATCGTAAACACCAATTTAAAAATAAAATATAATATAATACAAAATAGTGTGTCAACAAATTTAATGTTTGCCATTTCTAGCACTAAACCGATTCATTAGTTTATCTCTGGGTTTCCAACAAAAAGATTATGTTATTATTTTCTATTTATCTTAGAACGCTGTTAGGTTTTCCTAGACTACAGACGATGTAAATCACGTTGGGCATTACGATGTCTGTTAACCTTTACTCCCAAAATGAGTCATTTATATTGTGAGAGGAAGCAAAATAATTTCTAAAGTATTGTTAATAGATGCATGACAACAAGATAAATCACCACTGCCAGAATGTATCTCTTGACTCGCATTCAACCCATACAATGAAATACGATACACAAAGACGCCTTTCAAACCTTTCTATCTAATTAATGTTCTAATTACCACAGCCCTTATTACAAACATCACGGGCTATTTTGAAGTTTAATGCTAACTTAAAACTACTTGAACAATGAAAATTGGTCTAGTGACACATACGGTTTTGTGGGAATTACTATTTAATTTTTCTTTTTCTTTTTTTGTAAATAGTGAATATTTCAAACTTAAATAAAAAATGCCTCTAAGCGCTTCATCTACTGCTTTGAAACACACAAAGAAGGAACACTTTCACAACTAGACATTACCAGAAGAATGTGGCCTTTGAATGTATTCCTCCAATAAAAACCCAGTAATGGACGGGTCAGTTTTTCTCTCGGTTCCGGTTGACCGAGTCTCTACCAGCAGGTCAAAGTGTCCGGGGATGCCCAGCTTCACGAATCAGTCGTAATCGAGCAGCAAACCGGAACCAATAAACACATTAAAATGCGGGACTTACTTTTCTCGAAGGCGTACCAGTACTATCTACAAGAGCGCATTCGCCACGGACGATTCCATTTTCTAGGGAAGAGATCGTTTAAAGATGAAATGTCCGTGCGCACAAGCAGTGCGTGTGCTGGCAGGTGGTAAAACTACGAATGGTTTGTGAAGCGTCAGCCGTGCCCCAAAGAACATACGAGTGTCTGTAGACTGCAAGAGGTCACCCGTCTCTGACCAGCAGTCTCCAAATGTCACCTGGTGCCCGGATGTCACGATCTTGGAGTGGTTTAAAGGTACTCTATCACCGTCCAGTATCACCTTCCTACATTATGCAGTGAATAGCTTTAAAATTTAATGTCAGTGATATACTAGTATTTGTATTTATTTTGGAACTAATGGATAGGAGGAGTTAAGGTGAGATGCGTAGGCTCAGTAGGGAAATAATATTAAAAGAAATTTATATAATTTATATAATAGTTTATAGATCTTGAAAAGTGTGTAAGTGTCTTAAATTTAGATGATTTAAGTGCTAGATGAATTGGTTTGTCAGAAATAAAATATAAAACGAGAAAATCTTGAAAATGTTAATTCCGCACCTGCCTTTTAAAACCTTTTTCAGTTACAATAAATTATATCAGGACGAATTTTTGTGATTGTATGTGGGTTTTTTTATATTTGAGTACATGCTTCTGAACGTCTAGATTTAGTTTTTCAATTTCTCATCCTCCTAGGACCTCGTTTAATGGCTGGATCCAGCTGTCCGTCTCTCATAATAACATCTATGAACTGAAATAATTGTTGATGTAGGAAGTGTGTGAAATCTACAAGCTATTTTGTGACAGGATTATGTCAGCTATTATAAACACAATTAAATTATAGGCCTATATCTATAAAGTAATCCGATTGAAATCGCTTTATTTTAATAATACATATGTACAGTGCATATTCTATTTATTCTTTTGTGTACAAATATTATCTTAAGTTGACACGATATATATGTATCACAGTTTGATCGTTGATGTGATAATTTCTTTTCACATTAATTTTGTCTTCAGTATGTAAATTATGAAGACAAATGAAGAAAGGTTTATTCCTAAACATCTTGACATTTGCACTGCTATACAACACACATTCTGTGCATCCAGCCACCACTAAAACAACATAACACTATCAATAAGAGATCACGCAAAAGTACATCGAATTCTTTGTAATAGTACTTCCCACCTGAACTATATCTAAATAAATTATTACGACATTGTATAATTTTTAAATGAGGAAAGGTGACAACGAAAGTGCGAGTATTTCATGAGTATTCAGTCATGCGCAATGACTAGATGGTACCGACAAGATTTACTTGTAGCGGGTCACTTTGAGGTTGAGAGTGGGTGACATGGAGTGGATTGGTGGGGGGTGGGGGGAGTGGGGTGTGCCATTGTAAGGTTCACAAAGGGGTACAAGGGGGTGACAGAATTAATGGTAATATTCACCTGGATAGTTTTGGATGTAGATGCCGTCCGTGTCTCAACGGGGGTTCGAACCTCGCCCCTGTGTGACTTGACGAGAACACTACACTGTCCGGTTTGAAAAGCTTCTGCTGGAATTAATTGACTTTAAAATGTCGTTTGATTATGGAGATTGAAATTTGTGATGAAACGAATCTACAATGCGGGCATAACGCGTGCATAAACGATGTAAAATTATGGCAAAACGTTTGGGTGGGCGAATATTGGTGGAACGAGTACAGCACATTACCCAATATTGTGTTTGAATAAGAGGATTAGCTAGAAGCCATGTTTACATTCTTCATCTGTGTTCCTAAAGGTGCGCTACTGAACGCATAGGTTAAGCTAGCTATCATTCTTACATAGACATTTACGATAATTGGATTTTTTTCCCCCCAACTTGTATTGTCTAGTCTAACATAAGTAAACAAAACATAGACAAAAATTATGTTTCTGGCTATCGTTTCTCGAAACTCTCGTATCTATTACGAGACCATAATCACTCTCGTGATCTGGAACTAATAAGAGCGCTATGGTTTCATAGTTGATGAGAGCTTAGAGCAACGAAACCCTGGGCTTCTTCAAGCCATGTTTGGTATCCATCACTGTGATCACACGGCGGTTGTAGAACATTCCTGTATCCTGCAGTTTTATTTAAGGTAATTTATTTTAATGATCAACTTAACCTTGTAAATAATTTTACTAAGTTGACCTGCCGTTTCGATTTACTTAAACGTTTATTATAATGACAGAACATAAGCATATTAGCGAATAATATTACCATTTCAAATTGTAGAAAAAGAACTCAGAAATAACGTCTTGTCATAATTTATTTTTCGAATAAGGTAGACGTTGCAATTTGGTAATTGTCAGAATATATTAATTTTCAATTGATTTTTTCATGTATGTTGCCAAAGTACGTGTACTATATCGGATATTCAATTGGTTTACAGCGATAAGAACACCATTCTTTTTAAATAACATAAATATAGCGTGTAGAACAAAAATGACTAAAAGTAGTTTTACAGAATTAATAGTAATGGAATTTGAAATTATTCATATTTTTGTCATGGTGTATTTAGAGTATAGATTTTCTGTATACAATAAGAGCAATGTGTAGCCCTGAAGAAGTTACCGAAATATAAAGAGCGCGCGCGTGTGCGTGAATGGGGTGTGGCGGGGTGGGAGCGTGGTAGGGTACATCTGCCCACCATGATGGTTAAGATTAACGTCAGCATGTACTCGGAACAACAATAGACGTATAGAAATCTCCCCTTGGGTGAAATTGCATCAGTTAATATTTTGTATAAAGGGGTACGCCTAACGCCAGGCTGAGAGCCATCGGGTACGAAATAATAGAAGCCACCCTCCCTCTCCCTCTCTATATCGCCCCGCGCCTGTACACGCGCTGACAAACATCTTCCAGTAATTCCATCTGAAATGACACAAGCAGACGTACGTACGCGAATTAAATGCCGCTATGCCCAGGCACCATTCAAACGAGAAACCCGCACGAGTTTTGGTTCCCGTATTGCGCTGCGCTTGCGATCCTAACATTAGCGGAAACCCCTTATACGATCGCTAAGAGTTAATACTCGGTTTAACCAACGAGTAAACCTGAACATGCAAGAAAATTGGAAAGCGCAAAATGAAACTGCCTAGGTTCGGTTTTATTGATTAAAACCCCGACGTCGGGGGTCATCGTTTTGTTCACTCTGACCAGCACTGCGGTAATGTTACAACTAATGAGATGGACACATCCTGGAGATTAGAGGGACCGAGGGTCTCGCCAAGGCTTCTTAAGAGGCCATCGCGATGACCATGGTATGTGATATATAATATTTGATAGCCGTCTGGATATGAAATCGCAAATGAAAATATCATAATTATTTTTACTAATAGTCCTTTGAGACCGCGGCAATGGAAGATGGTGGTCGTACAGCAAGAGAACTATGTTTCTATCAGTACGAGTATGAAGGAGCGGGTGAGAGTAAGATACAGAAACTAATATCTGTACAAATGATCACGTACTGACGTTTAAGCTTTAGCTGACCTTAGTGGATTCCTCTTGCATTATTATACTCATCAAATCGACATAATATACAAGAGTTTGTGCTGGAATTTCGAAGGTCATACTTGCTGCGTTAATCGGGATGACACTGAATATATTATTAACGGAGAGATAAACACGAGGGTTGAAAATTCCATAATAGATTATTCTGAAAGAGGTAATGGACAAAAGCTGTATGCACATACTGTTATTATAGATTAGACCACTAGTAGTAGAAAGTTTGGTTACACGTCAAAACCAATCGGATACCGGGGGAATCGGATTATCGAAGGTCGGATTATCGGGGGTCCATATATATTTCTATATGGTGGTTTTTTATATGATAAATATATAAAACTGTTTCATATACACTGACATATCGCCGCAATTCCTGGGCAGGGTAAAGCTGTTTACTATGGGAGCAATAATATTCAAAGTCACATTATCCAATAATATAATGAATATAATTTGACTAATATCTATCCAAATTTTAATCATTAACATATTTTTAGGGGTTTTTTTCCGCTGATATCGCTGAAGAATTTACAAAAATAATTGACTAACTCTTTCTATTACAATGTAGAAAGTTTAATTTATATTTATGTGAAATATTCAAAGTGATTTGTCATAAGATATAAAAAGGTTTATGTCAAGTAATAGCATATTATATAATCAATACTTAGAAAAAGACATAAAGACTAAATGTGAAAAAAAGATCATGCAAATCTCCATGTTACTGTTGCATATATTATTTATTTCACCACAATGAACAAAATACGTCTACCGTTATCGCAGACATGGTACGTAATGTAATACATAATAAAATTGTAACCATAGAAATACTATTTCAATGAAGAGAAACTGGGTTCTATATCCATTGTAGACAAGTTATAAATCATAAATTCTTGACATTTGTTACGCGTGTACGTAACATTGTAATATCTGGTATACGGCTGGTATACGTGACATTGTAATACTAATATACAGCTGGTATACGTGGCATTGTAATACTAGTATACAGCTGGTATACGTGACATTGTAATACTAGTATACGTTGTAATACATAGTATACAGCTGGTATACGTGACATTGTAATACTAATATACAGCTGGTATACGTGACATTGTAATACTAGTATACAGCTGGTATACGTGACATTGTAATACTAGTATACGTGACATTGTAATATATAGTATACAGCTGGTATACGTGACATTGTAATACTAATATACAGCTGGTATACGTGACATTGATGATTGTAATATTAGTATAGAGCTTGTATTCGTAACATTGTAATACAAGTATACAGCTGGTATACGTGACATTGTAATACTAGTATAGAGCTGGTATACGTGACATTGTAATACAAGTATACAGCTGGTATACGTGACATTGTAATACTAGTATACGTGACATTGTAATACATAGTATACAGCTGGAATACGTTAAATTATATTGCTAGTATAGAGCTGGTATACGTGACATGGTAACACTATAGTATACAGCTGGTATATGTGACATTGATGATTAT
>JAUTBQ010167998.1:0-12013 GCA_032361185.1 Lepetodrilus ovalis | reverse complement strand
TTTCCTTCTTAGCATAATCATCTATTAATGTCAAGTAGTCACATTTGGATTTTTACATTAAATAGGAAAGTAGATATTCGTAAAGAAACTTACTATCCAGTTGAGGTCCAAAAAGAACAAAACTGCCAAAGCGGAAATACCCTTTGTCGAAGTGCCAAGGGACGTAACTACTATTAATATTGTGTCATTAATATTGCCTATCTGAGCAAGCATGTATTATTATGATAAACTATTTATTGTTACATTGAGGTTTTACAAAATATATCTTAATAATATTTAGGTGAAATATTTTATTTTATTTTCTCAACCAGTGAACCTTGCATAGCAAATTGTGATATTTTGTTTTGTTTACCATGAAATACGTATTAACGCTACCGGTAATAGTTTTCAGCTAATGTTTTATGTTGTATTTTGTTCCTACTTGAGTGACTGAAGTGAGTCTAAGTGTGTGACTGGCTGCTTGAACTGAGTCCAACCACCAGCTGACATGGATGTCTGTCCTGTGTGTAACTGCAGTGATTCACTGATACATTACATGACTATCCTGGCTACAGGCTACAGCACCTACACAATCTGACAATCTGACTCAGAGTCTCACACTGACACTCGCACTAGCGGTACACCAACACTGTAGAGTACACGTGGTAGGACCACACAGTCTGTGTATGTTACATAGGAGGCAGTGTTCGGTGTGATGTATATGTAGGACTTGGAGGAGATATAGGCGTGCGTACGTGCGTGTGTATTACAAATAACCTGAGCACTTTCTTCTCTGGAGAATCTTGATAAATAGTACATTTTGTTATTATCATATATTTGATGTGTGTTTACTTGCATTATTTAAAAACATCCTATCGCATCGTTTCTTAACATTGCGTTCTTTTGCCATCGGGGTATTTCCAGTTAGCAATATTCGATGCGTGGCAGTTGTCATTAAAGTATCAGAGGAATATCTGTTTAAATTGGAATATTGTGTTTGTCTGTTTATAGATGGAAGGGAGCCTGTAACATATTAGTGTCGAGATGCACCATTCTGAGTCAGTTTGAATTGGAAGGGAGTTCTGGGATCATTTGAAAATCTTCATATTTAAAGCTATCTGTGGGACCCCCTGAAATTTATAGATTTGACCACCATTTACATTGGCCCTAACACTATTTCTGTTTGAGAGACGGAGTAGAGGAATATCTTTAACATGCAGATAATAGACGGTTTCGATTGGCTGGATAATCATTAACGTAATTTCGTTGCTTGCTGGTCAGTTGCTACAAGAATCTTTCTGTTGACATATATCATGCGATGCCTTTGTTCATGTCACTCGATGCCCGATCTGTGGGTTTTTTTTAACATTTTATTCTCGGAATAAATTCAATTAATCTTCTGCATATGCGTAGGCATGTATTCCTTTTAATGAAGACTTACATTTCTCGTATGGCAGAAAGTTTGAGCATCCGTATAATCCTCATCTGTAAGAGTCTCTTGATAAATATCGGTTCAAGTGAACACTAAAGATTGCATTCAATTTAATGTAACCCGTTCCCATTAAGTACTAAATCCAAAGGATTGTGTTTAACTCAATAAAGATTATATTATAAACAATGAATATTGCAAAGCTCATTATATACACGGTTTAAACTTGCATTTTCAATGGTCACCAGTGTTCCTACGGGGAAGAAAATTTGTAATGTAAATAGATCGCTATCTCATTACTTGCTAAATTTCTAAAGGTCAGGTGTTACTTGCTATAAACGATGTACTGATATACATTTGGTACTCTGTGCTCTCTATCTCCGAAGATACAGAGGACACAAGGTACAAGGTTGGTGAACAAAGTTCATAGTGCGCAATCCGGCCCCGAAGTTCGCGAGAAGACATGTACAGACCGTTACCAGTTCAGTTGTATTTTGGAAGAAAATATTGTCACAAACATCTGATGCAACGTGTCACTGTGTATAACTGAAGATGCCATATACATTAGTGACGATGTTCATTAACCTAGCGTATAAACGGTTAACCTAACTAAAATATCCAACTAATTAATCTCTTTATATACCCTATTATAATTAACGATTGGAATACACTGACATAATTAAACTATCTGTTTGCATTCCTACACTGAAAATAATACGCTATTATGTTATCACTCTACAAACTCTATTATTACCATAATCTTATCCAATATTTACCAAACGGAAATCTTTACCAAAATAGCTGCATTAACGTTATTACTAAAGCGGTATTAATAACCTTAACTCAAACGTCTGCGTGCTATTCTAGTGCAGTGATGTAGTATTGCCATAAGAGTTAACCTTTACGGTTTAATTGAGACAGACCACGATTCCGTGGAGTCATCTTTGGCCGGTATATTCCGGTTCTGACTGCTTAATTGACTATGTACTTCCGGTAGCGAGACGCTGCGTTGTCCAGTCGTTAGTTAACTATCCATCTGATGAACTCGTGCTAACTATTAGAGAGCTTTTGATAGGTGTAGTTAACAATATAGATTGAATACGAATTGAATTAGTAATTTTAAAATAGATTTATGTTTGAAAAAGTGTACATTATTGATATATATGTTTAAGCACATGTTCTTTTCACTATAAATTTCTTGGGATATCTTTTGCTTATTACCAGAACTATTTTATATACTTTTCTCAAAATAATATGACGCGTTGCACTTTAACTATATAAAAATTATGATTTGTCTGTTATTGACGACTCTTGAATAAATCTAGCTGTAGTAGACTTACTCATAGATAATAGGTTTATATATTAAGCCTACTCATATATATTAGGCCTACTCATATACTAGTATATTAGGCTTACTCATAGATATTAGGCCTATTCATATATATTAGGCCTACTCATATATATTGTATGCCTACTCATATATATTAGGCCTACTCATAGATATTACTACATCATCTCGCAAATATAATCATTCAAAGGATACATTGCTGGCTATATAAAAGAATTAGTAAAATAGTAGTCACTCAATACACCAACCTTGTCTGACCACCATATACAGTTAAACTCGGACGTGAACTATCCTGTTTCAAAACGTTGAACTGCAGGGATACCAGAGCTTTATTGTATTTCTTTTGCAGGGAACGTAGTACGTGGAAGGCTTACTTTCTATTGAAATATGACTAAACGGTTCATATTAACGAAACTCTATATTCTGTGGTCATAAAAAATGCGGCCACATACAATAATTCTATCAGACGAGGGCTTTCAATACATTTGTCAGTTGATACCAATGTGTCAATTTTTTTTGCAGGGTCCATTGTCAACATCGGCGGCTCTTCTTACAAGTGTAAAGACGGGTCCAATCCGGAAAACGACGTGAGGATTATTTCCGGTGTTCTGGCAGCGCCCTCTAGTGTCACATCCATCCAAGTGGCGAACCTCCTTAAACTGTTTCGTATCCCCCAGGTAGGCCTTCTCTGATTGGTTTATCCATCCCAATTACGTGCCCACACACCGGTTATCTACCTTCGCCGATGGCGGAGAATCGAGACGGTTCAATTTAACTTCCCTTAGACGACGTAGTCACTTACATACGGGCTTTTGGGAATTGCGATGTTACGTGGAATGGGATTTTTGTGAGCTATTGGATTATTTCATGGCAAAATTGTTTTAGTAATAGCTTTTCTATATCTAAGGGCAGAGTTCCGAAGCCATGGTCAAGCAGAAAGTTGCATTATCCGATTTACTTTTTAGAATACCAGTACAATTATTATGAAATGAAATGTGTTGGTCAGCATTGTTTTATCATACATCTTCACATAATTGTTGTTAGCATTGTTTTATCATACAGCTTCTCATATTGTTAGCATTGTTTTATCATACAGCTTCTCATATTGTTAGCATTTCTTTTATCATACAGCTTCTCATAATTATTGTTATCATTGTTTTATCATACAGCTTCACATATTACATGTATTAGCATTGTTTTAAATAACAATATGTCCGAACTAGCTGTACTTAAAATAATAATAATAATAATATGCGCATTTGTAGAGCACGCCATCTACCATTACACAGTGCTCTGGGAGGGTTATAGGAAACTGTTTTGGAAGAGCATAGTTTTGATGTTGGTTTTAAATTTTAGAGTTGGGCAGGTTTTAATATTGAGTGGAAGATTGTTCCATTTCACAGCTGCAATATACGCAAATGTTCTTTTTTCCAAACTTATGTTATCTTATTTAATACTGACAACCATGCTACCGGACAGGGCAATTAAAGTTGGTAACATATACTAGTCTTACACCATTGATAATACTTTTTATATGCTCATAACGGTAATACAAAATATGAGATGATAGATAAATACAATGGGTTATGCATGGTCGATATGTGCAAATATGGTAAGATTATATGACTGGCGAAATCCCTCCAATTTGTGTAATGTTTGTACTATCACAACAATTTAAATAGAATATTGTCTACACGGAAATGAAAATTTCTGTTTTTACTTAATTAGCAGAATTTCTGCTTATCATTACATAAATGCATTTTAAATACATTTTCACGAAATGAAATGTTCTTCAGAGTCTAATTAACATATGATCCAATAATTATGTCACAGTCTGTGTGCTAGTATCTTAGTTAGTGCAGGCTAAAGGATGAAAAGTACATCATATAAATTTGGTATTTATTATGTATTTATTTAAATATAAATCCGTTTTCGCGGAATTATGTTATGCAAACAGTTGTCCCCCGCCAGGAAAACAAACAATGTCTTGACCACTACAATTACGCGGATAAACTGACTGGGCCGCCTCACGTCCAGTAGTAAAGATTGATCTCACTGATCGCTGATAAAGGGAATATTTACTCTCATAGCAAAACATTAGTACTGAATACATAACGCTGTTAATGTGTTTGACATAAATACGCCGCTGACTGTCGCGTGTGACACGTGACTCTTTGATCATCAACGAGAATGTCGTTTTACTACGAGGAAGTAAAAGTTAGGACAACACGTTTATCACCAGACGGCCCGTACGTCGTTTTACTTCACGGAAGTATCGCGGTTAGGACAATATGGTTTAATCACCGGACAGATTAATGGCACTAGTGTACCGTTGTGGAGCGTAATTGGAGGTTTGTTTCGTAGGAAATGATTGAAGAGAAAACAAAATGCCAATGTCGTGTCGAGGTGTGTTTGGTAGGGTTGCGGTGTTCCCGTATGTTGCGCCGTGGCGTGGGTGTCTTGTATGAGATTGAGATGTCCGTTGTGAGATTGAGGTTTCCTGTGAGATATTGAGATTTTCTGCATAAGGTTAAGGTGTTTTGTGTGTGATCGAAATGTCCCATGAAAGACTGAGACATCCTGTGTGAGATCGACGTATCCTACGTGAGATCGACGTATCATACGTGAGATCACAGTGTCCTGTGTGGAGTCGAAGTACCCTGTGTCAGATCGGTGTGTCCTGTGACATATTGGGGTGTTCTATATAAGATTGAATTGGTTTGTGAGAGATTAAGGTGTCCTGTGTGAGATCGATTTTTTTTTTGTGATATTGATGTGCACAGTGTGATATCGAGGTGTCCTGTTTTAAATTGCTTTATCCTGTGTGAGATTGAGGTGTCCTGTTTATGGCATAATAGGTGGAGAGGTTAAATACCGTATTTATTGTTTAATGATCAGGTGTAGGCGGGATGGCATAACATGTCGTGACGTCGGGTACCATCAGCCCAGGTAGACTAAGCTATTATAGTCTAGGCACATATTATCGAAAGTGGTTTAGTGTAGAACTGGATTAAGGTGAGTTTTCGTTCACGGAAACCAAAACCTATATTATAGAAAGCGGGCATACCAGAAACCAGGTCCAGACGCTGTCCATATTACCGTTTAAGGGAAAACTAACGTTTTATAGCTCAATCTGGTGCAGACCGCATTCGATAATAAAGGCCATTGGTCTGAGTTTCGCGAAAGGCATCGTCATATAGTCCTGGGTATCGTTTCTTGAAGCTCTCGTATCCACTACTAGACAATAAGCACTCTCGTAGCGATCTCTATTACATGGCGTTCGTGCACTTACTAGACCGCTATGGTCTAGTAGACCGCTATGGTCTAGTAGTGGATACGAGAGCTTCGAGAAACGATACCCTGTTGCCTAAATCGGGGCGTACGCCATGCTCTTACTACGACAGGACATTACGTAAACGTAGATTTAAGCGCTGAGTACTGGTGCGACTCTTTCGTGAAATGCAGTTATATGCAGATAAAATGTTATCCGTTCTTATGTACATTTATGACGAGTCGGACTCAAACTTTTCTACCCCGGGATTTCAACCCCAGAACAATTCGGCCATATGTAATGGTTTCATGTATGGTGCTCGGGTCTCGTAAACAAACATCCACAGCCGATAAGTTGTGGTCAAAATGTCAACACTACCACCTCGCCCCACCCACCCCACTCCCGCAAACGAGACATCCCCGAATCTCTTAACTACGTAATTATTCAAATCAAATATCAAATAATATGTCCTTCGTTCGTATGTAAAAACACGAGTGTTAAATACCAATAATTGCCTCCATTGGATACAGTTACAAAAACAGGATCTTCCTAAATTATTATTTGATGAGCTTTCAGAAAGATGCGAGACCTTTATTTCCTTTCTTCCAAAGGGAGGTCGTTTATTACTGGCGCTAACTTTAGTACACTCCTGGCAATCTATTAGATTGTGGAACTACTGCACACAGATTCCTATGTCCCTTACTCTCCTATATGGATCATTAACACAGCGCTGCTTTGATCTTACACTTGGAGGATTCTCATTGGACAATTTTCATATCGTTCTGCCTACTAAGTCACGTCAAATACGTAGCACAGGTGATAAAAAGGATAAGCAAGTTCCGAGCTTATCTCGCCCTAGTTCTTAGTCGTGCGAGTAATAAGGGTATGATTTCACGATTCCGATAATACTCAAGAGTATTTAAGCATGTGTGTACAATACATGTGTTGGGGTAAAAAAAAGACTAAAATGGCTTGGTAAAAACAAAAGTAAAGTATCGACGTAGAAAATATATCCGGTTGGCGCCGAGTAAGACTATATGACCGTCATTCATCATCATCATCATCAGCAGCATCATCGTCATCAACATCATCGTCATCATCATCATCATCGTCATCATCATCATCATCTCTCTCTCTCTCCTCCTCCTACTCAGCCTCCTCTCTCTCTTTCTTTCTCTCTCTCTGCTTTTTTAAATTTTGTTGGCATTATTAAAATTGTAAGTGTACGAGCGCCATGTATTAGAGATCGCTACGAGAGTGCTTATGGTCTCGTAGTAGATACCCCGATTTCTAGATTATGTCAATAATGTGGCTACACCACTTTAATCTTGGAACCTGCAATATTTGTATCCTATAGTGATGCAATAGATCTTATGTCATCGGCCGACACTGACGACCTTAGGATGATAACCGATTTCAGAAAGGTCCCGTTTGTGGACATTTACTTCCGGTGCCCAAGGGAGAGCATTCACTGAATCGACGGCAACACTTTTTAAAGGTCATAAGGTATAAAATGTCCAAAATTAGCTAATGTGTTACGCGTAGTGCAATTATAGACACAGACGGACCCAGCAAGTACAATGGCTGTATGTAAATGAGGATCTATTCATGTCTGAATTACCCGTGGGAGAACCAGCTACTAATTGTTAGAGCTAGTTCTAGTGGTAATAGCCTTACCATAGACTCCACAACACGTATTTGGACGTTAGCAATGGTTAATGATATATGAATTGGCTAGACGTACAGAGCAAACTACCTACACGTATACAGTATGTATAATTATAATTGGTGTATCATTACTCGTATTCGATTTGGTAAAATTGTCCTATACTAGTATTACATACTTAACACGGATTATTTTTAATAGTCTAATACCATCATTATCTCTTTAAAATTATTGATTTTGTTTTATTATTTGAACTTTTGGATACATGTACATAATAATATGTATGTTTTATTACTGTTTTATATACGTATTGTTATTTGTAAACAGTAGACCAATACGGTCGGTATTTAACTACCTTGGTTTAGGGATGTTTGTAATATACACTTGACTTTATTATATTCTGGGTGGACATATTAACAATACACTGTATATGAGTTCCGACATAGTTTATTTACTCAAAAAAGGACACCGTTAAACTCTGTGTCAATGTATTGTTCTGTGCCCTGGGTATTCTTACTTGAAGTTCTCGTATCGACTACGAGACGACATTTTCGGAAATCTCTTAGCGCTCTGTTAGCATGGCTAGTTAACGAGAGCGCTGTGGTCTCGTAGTTGGTAAGAAATATTCGTGAAACGATACAGTCTCGTTGTAGTCTCGTAGTAGATGTGAACACTCCAGAAATTATAACCTGGTCCACAGAATTAACGTAGTTATACATGTATATGTAATATGTGTTTAAAGGTCGATTCTCACGGTGCGATTTGTAGCAACAACTTATCGATGCATGAGAACAATTGAAAATTACGTAGAATCTAATTTTTCCACCTTAAAGAGTTTCGTCTCTCGCAGCTCAACAAAGACACTATTATATATAGGTAGACCGAGACGGTAAGAAAGTCATATATTTCACACCCGGCTTCACGATCCTGAACATATTTTGTTAATGGACTCTGCTATTAAACCAGATTTTGTTAATGCTGTTAATGCCCCCTGGTGGTGAAAAAGTAAAAGAAAAAGCACACGACAGTTTTGCTGGACCTGGCACTTAATCCGTTGTAACGCGACCAGCTGTGACTGGGATATATTGTCTCGAACTTTAAGTAGACTTGACAACTTCTGTCGATTAAAGCGTTGCCATTCGGAATAATATCCGCGTGAGAGGTTTGCCTAAGTAATTATCAGCATCGGCAACCAGTTGTCTTTCCGGAACTTCCGCCACGTGGCGGAAGTTAAGAAATGAGAAAAACAGCATTTCTCTGCGACACACGTGTGTTAATTCGAAACAGAAAAGAGAGACATGATTCAGGCACGTGGCGTCATTAGCAATGCGCGATTCGTTTTGATTTTTTTATAATGGACTTGCATCCTAAATGAAGGTGGCACGGTGTAAATTCAGTCGAGATAACTCAAAAGTTCGGTCACTTTCCTATTCGATCAGTTGATGCATAAAAAAAAGAAGATAATTAATAGTCCGTCGCACTATTTCATATAAAATACGAAATTTATGTTTATAAATGCATCAGAAAATAACAAATCAAACGTAAATAGTCTATGACAGAAGATCGTTTGGCCATTATCTAGGTCAACCAATGGTATGCCTTTAAGGTAAAAAGGTTGGCATACATACATCTCTTAAAAACATTATCTACAAACGAATGGCAGTGATAGAGGATATTATGCTATATAATATGTATATATCTCAGACGAGAATAATATTAATATCTAATTCCTTCCGTAGCGTCCAAATGTTGGCGCATGTTCAATACCAATCATAGCATATTTTCAAATATGTTCAAACATTAGTAATTAAACTGATTTGCTGACTTTGCTATAAACTAATGTTATTAACATATTGTTTATAAACCATTTTAATGTTTTATATTATTCTATAAATTAGCATGCTTGAACAGCAAAGGTTTAGTGTTTTACTATAGGGAAATACTAAACAACGATAACTTAATGCGTTGTCGTAATATTTGAAACTAATAAATAGATGAAAATTACTTCAGAAAATTTGTAGAGTGCATGTATTGTATGACAGTTTCATATAGCAAAATCGTGTTCTCCTCACAATATCGATTTGTGGAATGTTTTATTTGAAAAAAAACCACATCGTAAAAGCTCCAGATAGTTGTGGTAGATTTAAGAGAGACAGTCCATGACATTGAATCTAAAATATATTCCAAAGTGAGTTATGGTTCTAGACTTTAAGAAACATAATTAGTTGTAGTGATTTAGAAGCTCATATATATGTGATATGTGGTATATCTCTATGAAGCTACTGTAATACATAATTATTTCTACTCAGTTCAAGACACCAACACCTTAGAAATATATGTTTGCTGTTGACCTTTATGTGGGAAACCACCTTTATGGTATTAGATTATTGGAGCAAACAACAACATTCTCAAAACTGTTTACGAATGATTTACTAAATTATGCGAAATATTTGTTATTATGTTCTCAACATTACGGAGTACAGTGTGATTAATAGTTCATATACAGTATATTAAAGTGTTTAAATAATAATACTTATATAGTATTATATAGTATTGTGTAATTGTTGTGGAAATGTATTTTCGCAACTCTCTGTTGAATAAAATCGTCAGGTTACCAACATCGATTGGTCGCTATATTTAGAGCCCACGCAGCAGAGGCGTGTCCATGTTGGTCGCTATATTTAGAGCCCATGCAGCAGAGGCGTGTCTAGATAACTTTTTAATTATTCACAGTGATGCTCGCTAAACGAAAACGGAGTTCTGATTAGGCAGTGCTCCCAGGGTATTTGACAGAAGGTAGTGGAGTCACAATAGCTTGGGTTTTCGAGGATGATAGCATTCTTGAGAATGAGTATATCCTGTTAGACATATTACAATTCACGACTAAAAGCACATGCTTCGACGTGAGGTTATATCATAGTTATGTCATAGTTATGTCATTGTTATGTCCTAGTTACGTCACATGAACTTTGTACGCAGGGAGGCATTCGAGGTGTCGTGTTCGTAGATGTATTTCAAGCCATCATCATCATGATCGGAGTGTACGCTATCATAATAAAGGTAATACAATCCAAAAGGTAATCTAAAAGATAAAACATAATGTTACAGTTGACTTGACATGTACCAGTATCCAAAACTGTTAAAACATCCACTACATGAGTGTGAAGTAGGTTACAGATATATAGGGTCTAAAGTGATTTTGTATTTATATTATACAGGTATTCAAATTGACTATATAGGCTCGCCGCATTGCAATTGTATACTTTTATTCTGAGTGAATAGGCTAGCAAAAAAAAAGAGAGCGAGAGAGAGAGAGAGAGAGAGAGAGAGAGAGAGAGAGAGAGAATATTGGATGGACGGTAATTTTGAACATGCCATATTATTTTCGTCTACATAGGGTGTCATCGATACTGGCGGTCTATCAAAGACCTGGGAATTAGCGAGAGATGGTGGCAGAATCCAGCCCGTCGAGTGAGTATACCTGCCTATGCTGTCTGGCTATGCTTATAATTCACTACTGTATGTGCATGTGTGTGTGTGTGTTTGTGCGTGCGTATGTGTGAGTGTGCGTGCGTGTGTGTGTGGGTGTCTATGTGTATGTGTGTGTGGGGGATATGTGTGTGAGTGTGTGTGTGTTCGTGTGTGTGTGTGTGTGCGCGCGCGCGTGTGTGTGTGTGTGGGTGTGTGTGTGTGTGCGTGTGTGTGTCACACTCTCTTGTTAATTGATGGATCATGTATGATAAGAACTACTGTAGTACAGAACAATCGGAGCTCAACAAGAATCGTCAACTTTATATCTTTGTATAAGTCAAAGACAGATTATGTCATGTATGCAAAGGTAATCTTGCCACTTTAAAGAACATCTGAATCCCTATACACTTCTGTATTTGAGTTTGACAGTGGTATTTACCACCTGTTTGTTAATCTATTTGAGGGATATACTATAAAAATAGTATATCTATAATTGTGAAATATTAATGGAAATGTTAACTACTTGCACATTTATATTGCACCAACTCAATTCTCGAAGATGTGCTGAAAGCGCTACATTATTACCCCGGCCAATGGATCAGTATGCTCTTATTTTGCTTCTCAACTCCCTGGGAAGTATAATGTTCTACTCTGCGAATACAATTAATACATATTATTATTATTATTATTATTATTAGTAGTAGTATTACTTTTATTTGTATCAGTATTTTATTATGTTTCTATATAATGTTAGCAGTTAGTAAAAAAATATTTTAAAAAATATACCATAAATATATAACGCTACTTTACCCATTTAAAACTATGGTGTTCCCCCATCTAAATATAGAC
>JAUTBQ010167987.1:869-12014 GCA_032361185.1 Lepetodrilus ovalis | reverse complement strand
GTCCCCTCGATATAAAGCAGAATTTGGGGTCCAGCCTTATAGTACCAGCCTTATAGGATAGTAAAAGTAAATAACAAAATTAAAAATGGGATCCACATCTGACCCAGCCTTATATCCGAATCCGCTCTGTATCGAACCGCCTTATATTGAGGGTACACTGAAATAATAATAATAATACATGTAATAATAATAATTAAATAATAGTAATAATAATAATAATAATATAGTTACCATGGTTTCTCCTCTGTGTTACAGTGATGCAACAAAATGGTGACCGCAATCACAACAATATTCAAGATCCCGCAGGGATATCACCTCACCGTCCAAGTTTGAAAACTAACGGACATTTTACCACGTTTATGCAAGGTCGTCACGACGGTCACGTGCCGGGCGTCACGGATAACACGACGCAAACCACGCCCAAGTCCACGCCGCCGTACACTAACCGTAACAGTGAGTACAAATTTCCTGTCGGATTTTTTCATCGTGTCCGTCTGGGATGGAAATTAACATTAGTGAGTTAGCCTAAGTCATCTCTCTCCCAATGATAAAGGTATCATTGTGCTAGTAGAAGTTTCATATTTTGTTAACCTCCCTGCTGGGTTATACACAAACACAGGGCATTTCCGGTTGCCTACAGCATGGAGAAGGTTAAAGGGAAAGAAATGCAAAAATCAAATTGGATATTTTAACTAGTGGTATATTTCCATCCTTGGCAGTGTAGTATACCTATGATAATGGAATTTGTGTGAATGTGACCTGTACGGAGAAATCTACCGTTAAGCTTTCAGAAGTGGGTGGGTGGGGGCTAAAATGTTGAATGATGGTACTTTACATATTGTATCATACACATATTTATTTTTATTTTTATTTGACATATTCTGTGAATTCTTTTATGGAATATATTAAATCATAAATGATTGAAAGCAATATCCTGTAAATATTTATTTTTATATGGAATATATCATAAATAATTGAAAGCAATATCATTACATTCGCTAATCGCACCACAGCATGCAATTCTATTTCACAAGTATATATATTACTGATAATTAGCTTCGCTAGCATTCATTTGATTTCATTTAGCTGAGGATCAGAAAACATGACATTTTCCAGCCTAATTTTCAGTACATTCCACACCCTGGGAACTGACATTTTCTCATTTTGTGGGGGAAATGATAACCGGTATCTTTAGCATGTACCAGGTTAGATGTTATCCCCAACCTAGAGGTCTGGGGCGCCTCACTTATACACTGGCTAAATTGGGGGTGCAAGTAGATTTTTCTAAGATAATGTCGCATCTGGAGGTCGTAAGTTTTAAAAAAATGTTAAACTTGTGTATCTGGGACCTCCCATATGTTAACACTGGACAGAAATGCATTTATTCGTTTCTATTCCGATACTTACTTCTTCTTAAACACACTTGAATAGAATGACAATATTGATTTTGTAATGTATGTGGTATATGGTATCATGTGTAATATGTTCAGATTTAGTTTTCTTTAATATGAATGTATATGCTTACATGCTCTCACACATGCACATGTGCACGCGCATGCTTGCACGCACGCACGCATACACACACACACACACACACACACACACAACACACACACACATACACACATACACCATATGCATACATTTTTGCAATTTTCATCCCTTCATCACCATAGTAAACAATGATAAAGTACAGTGTCCCCTCGATATAACGCTGAATTTGGGGTCCATGACATACCCCCGCCTTATGGTACCAGCCTTATATGATAGTACAGGTAAATAACCAAAATAAAAATGGGATCCACATTTAACCCGAATCCGCTGTATATCGAACAGTGCTATATTGGGGGGACACTGTATATACACATTTTAAACAATGATAAAGTACATACACACTATTTCCCTCAAAAGCTGTTCTTCCTGGTATGTTTTGCCCAGTCAGCAGATATTTGTGCAGAACATTCTGTATTGATCGGGTGATATTGACTCGGTTGTATCGATTCCGTTGCATGGCGATAATCACTTTAATATGCCTTGTCTCACAGCATCACCCACAATAGAAAGATTGTGTCTCGTTCAAATCAGAGTATCGATGTTGTGTGAATTACTTTGACCTCAGAAAACCCACTGGTCAATTATTATTCATACAGTTTTGCAAACCAAACCAGTGGTTAAAAACTGCGAGCTAGATGGGTTTTATTTGTTCAATTTTGAAAAGAAATACTGAAAAATCTTTGACGTATCTTTGTATCAATTTGGAATTTGTATTGCATGGAATAGATTCATTTTAATGAGAAATTGCCGCATTGGAAGCCAAATGGTGTTTTGTGTCTTGGCATAAAAGGATCTGATTGTGAAATCTATTCAGACCAAATTATACCAGTGTTTCTCTGTGCTGTAGAGTGCTGGTGAGATTATCTACACACGGTAATGCATGCTGACATTTCAAATTGCCCAGAACATGCTGATTCTGTGTAGTTTTTACATGGAGACATCAAGTACAGTTCTTCTAGCTGGGAGGCTTCCCTCATATCAGTGGAATTATTGGTGTTGAAATAACCTCGGTTTTTGTTAACATGAAGACATTTATGATTTTTGTGGTTCATGCTCTTGGGGGAAAAGGATTCTGTAATCATTGGTATTTTTTTCTTTCTTTTTATTATGGATTATGGAGCTGCTTTCAAGATTATTTCGGTCATATATTATGGCTTAATTGGCAAGTCAGCATTTTATGGGCAGCGTTGTGTGTGAGAACCACCTTAGTACTCTTAGCTTGCCAAGTCAGCTATGACTTGACATGAATGAAACCTGTAAAGCTTCAATGACTTGCCATGGCCGTGATATTAGCTGGCAACCTCGGGACTGAGACCGTCAATGACTTACTTGGCCTTAATACATCAACCTCTGACTGGGATTAAAGAATGTGTTTGGGAGCACCTGCTCGCTTGGAGGTCAGAATGTTTTTTATTAACTCGGCATAGTGGCGTTTTCAAGCACGATTGATTCCGGAAATGTCGCCAATAAAAGGCTACCTCCAGTTTTAAACTTTATTACCCGTATGACTGGGATAGTATTTTCCAGGATTTATCATATGTATTATATTTCTGTTCATTGGGAGATTTCTGTTTGTTGTCATTTCTGTTTAATGTCATAATTCTGTCCATTGTCATATTTCTGTCCTTTGTCATACATTTCTGTTTAATGTCTGGTATCTTTGTAATCATATTTCGGTTCATTATAATATTCCTGTTTATTGTTATATTTCTGTTTATTATCATATTCCTGTTTATTGTCATATTTCACTATATTTCCCCCTTCAACCCCCTCCCTGTCCCCCCCTCACACACATTCATATATTTCTGAGGGGGTTTTGTTATGGCGCTGGCATTTCTCAGTTGACTTGCTCCAAGCTGGACCAGTGTGGTATTGGTCTTTGGAGCTGTTGATTGGGTCTGCTGTTCTTTTGTCCCCCCTCTGTATGTGGCCGTCCTACCATGCTATAAATGAGAACTGTGGCTATTATGTGTCATCTCTCATCAAGTTAACCCTTGTAAAATTCCATTGTTGACCAGTTTAATTAAATGTCTGCAATATCAGCCATTTCATTAACTCATGTGATGTTGAAAATAATTTTACATTCGACTATTATTTAGGATGTCATTCAAATTAGCGAAAATTGTTTTATCGATTTTTCAGAGGAACATTATTTAAATTATTGTTTGGCATGCTTAGAGGTATAACTTTTTTCTACTCTTGGTAAAGCGTTGTGGAAGAGGGGCATCCCATCGAACAATTCCAGAGCAAGAGTCACCTCTCCAAATATAGGCGTTTCGACTCCTGTAGCGCTACAGTCATTCCATAGAATAGACTACAGGGGGCCGTATTCTCGAAACTTCTTAACTTGCGAACTTCTTAGTGAGAATAGATCTCTTCACAAATTAACATAAGAAGAAAACCAGTTTGTCAAATTCTTAGTACTTAGTTTCGAGAATACAGGTCCAGATCTTTCTTATTCAGCCTTTTTATCCCAGAACAATACCTTCATAGACATCATGAGTTGCATGTCACTACAATAATTTTATGGAACATGCACCAGGACTTAGCATGTTGATCACCAGAACGGTACATGGACTAGAAGCGCTGATTGATTCCTGTACTGTTGGCTTGTGCTGGCCATGAGAATGGCACACTGATTACCCCTCCATCACCCCTTGATCACCTCCAGACACTGTAGTGGACCACGGCCAGATTCCAGTGATCATCAGACAGGACGTGAAGGCTGATTGGTCCGATTTGTTCCCCATGTTAATGTTTTGCTCTACACCTTGCTATATGTTGTTGCATATCTGACTAAAGACCCCCTTAGCAGCATGCTTTTGAAGCGCCAGGAATAATTGGATGCTTTCGTTGCTGGGAGTCGGAGGTTGTTAATTATATTTTAGATGCTCGTTGGAAGGAATGCGTTTTGCGACGGACGCAGAATGCAGATGAAGTGTAACTGGTTTCGTTCCTCACGGACAGGAAGTCAATTTGTCGCTTGTCAATGTTCGAAAAATGATCCTACTGTTACGAGAGACTGGCAATCAGAGGAGGTTCAGATAAGAGATCAAATTATTTCTTCAGCTAGAAATTTGTAACAGTGTTGTCACAGTGATGTTAAACAGGATTTGGTTTAAATTGAGAGATTTACAAATTCAATTCTTAGCTGACAACTGTAATACTACAGATTTTGGTCATGGAAAAAACATGGGCAGGGAATTGGAGATAGACTAATTTAATTCTTAACCTTACTAATTCTTAACCTTACTAATTCTTAACCTTACTGGGAATGCCCTAGAAAGTAATAAATGTGATTTTTATTTTTAATTGATCAAGACAGAGTATAACAGTATATAACAGATAATATTTATTAATGAGATTATGCTAAATATCATGTTATAATCCGCTACAAGTATTATTTCTTAATAATGAATTAATGGATACCATTTTTATTTTAACTGGGATATTTTCCCCCCATATAATTGTATAATGAAGAAGCGACACTGTGATTGTGTACAGTTGTGTTATATGGACATCGAATACTAACAAGGACTTAATGAGTTGGGAGCTTGTTGCTTCACTAAATTCTCCCAGAAGCAACTGCGTTGTCATCCATCCCCCACTGTAAGTCACCCCCCAACACCAGTCACCCCCACCGTCAGTCACCCTCACTGTCAGTCATCCATCACCATGTTCACTGGGCCGTGGGAGCACATTCCATGTCCTCGGGCAACAAAGGGTTAACGTTGAATGGGCCAGCAATACAAAGAGTTAACACCCACAGTATTAAAACCCTTAACTAGGCTGGCAATCTCTCCCCCTAGTACGTTTATGGTCTTGAGTGGGACCACTGCAAGTAATTAAAAAGCTGGGTCATCGGGAGTTTTCCTAGCAACTTGTTAGCCCGGGATATCAGGGTCGGGACAAGAGGAGCAGCAGTCGGAAGTTCCATTTGGACCCAGACCGTTGCCGGGCACAGTCACAGTCGCCGTGTCGTGGATGCCACAGTACCCAGACCTATCGTCCCTCCCCGCAGATAACCGGGGACCCATCGGTATACGCGCTCCTACTACCTGGGATTCAGGGGGAGAGGAGAAACCCACCACAGGGTCATGTGGTTTTGAGGTCTTTTGTTTGCCACTGGTGGGAGAGATAGACAGAGAGAGAGAGAGAGGTGCAGTACAGCACAGCCAGGGAGATAACAGCCAAGGCATTAATCGACCACCTCTTGTCACTCGGAGGCCCTGTCAGTTGGCTGGCTTTCAGGGTCTGTTGTGTTTTCTTGGATGTGATTTCGCTAACTGGCCGAGAGACAGACGGACTTGCCACGGATACCAGCGGAAGGAAGTCGGTTATTCGGAGCAGGATTTTTTTTCAGCCTCCACACCGGTAGGTTCACACCTTTGCCGCGTGCGTTCATGTGATTATCAACCAGAAGAGGAACTCCCAACTCGGAACATCGATTCAGATTTGCATTCACTTGTTTACAGTCGCTGATTCACCATTCATGTTCAATTGTTTACAGTACCTGATTCGCGTTCCGAAACGATTTCATCTCTAGGTAAAACTAAACCCGATTTTGGAGGAAAGGGTTAACGTGCTTGTCCTGGATATTGGGTTGTGTAATTGCCACCCTTCAGGAGGACCAGGAAAGCCTGTTTTCTGTCGGTGGCAATGACTTGCATCTGATTGCCTGTCCGGGTTATTCAGCAGACTGCTCTGTGTTTACAGCTGTGACTCGGAGAGCCTGACAATGGAGCCCGACTATGTAATGGTTGGACAACACACACCGCGGCATGCTTTGCCGTGAATTTAACACAGAGCTGTTACCTTCAGGATTGATCAGACATGGAAGAATCGCACTCCACTTCTAGGCGCACTAAAATGTTTTCATGCGCAGTCAATGCCAAATACCAACAAAGGGTGGTGAATTCTATTGAAAGCGGGGAAAGATTATGTGATAAATCCAAATTCTGTTTTATTGTGTTGTGACATGGAACAGAGTCAGTCAAGAAAGGGAGAAATAAAAGGACATTTACAAGGAGAGCTACTACAGCTGCTAGTTGGCAGAAGGCATGCAAGTTGTTCATTTTCAACATCCACAATGAGAATCGTAGTTTGTGCGAATTGTCCTCCACTGAATTAACAGCATCGACTACTCCCGCAGCCAACGCCGATTCTGTGAAGTCGTCACAAATTGGAAGCGTACTGTCGTTAATTGTCGACATCACGGAGCGAGATACACTCATGCATGTACACAAGGAATAGTGAGAATATCAGAAATTGACCCTGTCGATTATCAATAGCTGGATCCTATGTGATGTTCTGGGAGCGATATGGAATACTACTAGGAATTGTTAGCGGAGTAGCAACGCTATAGCGGTCTCGCAGATTCTGACTGTGGAGTTGTCACGGAGACATATGTGACATTACCACACTCCACTAATTGAGGGCATCATCATGAACTCCTTCGGTGAGTCAGAATGTTTTCATTTGGAGGTGTCGGTTCTGACACCAGACCTAACCATGATGGTATGCTTAAGAGGGTTGCAGGGGAAACTAGTGTAATGGTGTTTGTGGAAGGATTTAGTACTTTTAGAGCACTTTCTGGTCAGGTCCAATTTTCTTCATTACTGCATCTTTCCATCGAGGAATTTGTTTTGTTTGCTTGTTTTACCATAGCAGATTTCTGCCATTCTTGAAAGGAAGATGTATCTGTTGTACCATGGGTTTATTGATCATTGCTCACACCTGTTTTATGTAGTATCCACACAAAAAGGATTTGTTTTGTCCATTGTCTAGGCTTTACCTGGTTAATCGTTAATGATGTACAGCAAATGCCGGGCGTGTTTCTGGCTTGTGAAATGCAAGCAAACACGAGGGTCATATTTCTGTCAGGACAGGCTTCACATTCACATCCTGGCCATGTGTGTTTATAGCCCTGGGGGTGGGGGTGGTGGAGTGGGGGGAGGGGGTGGGTAGCAGCTCCATGGGTACACTAGATGTCTGCATCCTGTGGACATATATTAAACATGATCACATCCCAAGGATTCGCTGACCACAGTTGCACGGTTCTTGTGTGCATTGTGCGAGACTTTGATGCCTTTGCTGTGAGACAGTGTACTCTTCTTGATAACGTCTTGAGGGTATTGACCGATCAAACACAAATTGACCAGTCAAGTGCGGTCACCAGTCAAACACTGACACAAATGTGTAAGTAACTAAGGTGATAAACATTGTTCTGGAAAATAACATGGTTTTTGACACTGGAGATGCTGATCGATCTGTTTTGTTGATCTACACCAATGTATTATTCCATGTTATTGTATTTATTTGTGACTAGACCTCTTTGCAAATTCATCCCATGATAGGATACACTGTTTGTACTGTAGGGATGCAGGTATCATACTTGGTCTGTCAGTACCAACCGGTGTTCACAGGTTTACTGCAACATTCAGTGCTACAGGTGTTGTAGGTTTTCTCAAGCCCTAAACTGACAAGCCATGCTATAAGCGAAAGAATATTGAAATATTGAAAAGTGCCTCAAAGCCCTGATGTTAAAAAAGAAAAGCAAAAACAAATCCATTCATCCCAGTCATTTCTTTCAGTCATTTCTTCCAGAAGACCACACTTCATTAACCTTCCCCTACCCCTGACAGAGTCACCCAGAAGTCGGACCCAATTCCCCCCTGACTTCCTTCCTCACCATCAGAGCATGCAGCTCATTTGAGGCACCACCATCCCCAACCCCTACCCCTCACAGAGGCACCCAGAACTTGGACCCAATTCCCCCTGACTAGCATATAACTCACTCCACACTGACTTCCTTGGAACCAGAGATGGGCAGCTGACTGTACATCCAAGATTAAGCACGCCCCACCGATTCTGTGGTGGAGTCTGAGGGAGAAGACCCTGCAATCTGTGATGCCTTAATACCAACATGGCATCCCGTCATGAGAGATAACCATCAGTCACGGATATCATCCTTCAAAGGCAAAAAGGAAGGCAATTTTGACACGTTTCTTTGTTCAGGAATAATTACAGATGTTGGGAAACATTAGTTATTCTTCAATGAGTTCCTGACGACTTTTCAAAATTTGATTATTGCTGATAACTGTTATGAAATGTGCGCAAAGGGAAACCGTTTCGTGGAACGTGGAAGTTATGTATTTCGGGAAATTATTCTTGTGATTGATGCTATCATCTGAAGTAGGTATATTTGTTGTGGAATCTGTACTGTCTATAGGCAAGAAAATATTAAATAAATAAATCAGTAAATAAAATAAAAATGAAATAACTAATTCACAGATATGTTGACTGGCATTGAAAGACTATCTGATGCACACACAGGCATAGAATGGTAAACTCTAAGTAAACAAGCATTTTATTATCCTGGTCCCAACTAGTGCAACACCCCAAACTTTACCCCCTACAATGTTTTAAACAAGAGTATAATGTAGTCAATAAATAATATTAATTACATATCTATTACACACTGTCAAGAGGGTTAACAGGATCACAAATTCCTGTTTCCATTCTGTTAACAATAACATTTCATGTTCAGATGCAATTAAACCTTCATAGATTTGCAGTAATACCCCCCTGTGACACCGACCTCCATTATGATATCCAGGCCTAATTACTACACTTCTTAGTAAGAGGAATGTGTGAGCTGTGCAGATATTATTAGATATAGATATTTATATATTATGTATATGTTATTAGGTTACCTGTATGTGGTGCATCGACCGTTTTGCTATTAATAGACACATTGTACAAATGACCTCACAGATCCTTGATGTTCTATTCTATTTATTCCACTTGCTGATTGTTTCCACGTATTGTTGAATAATTTAATGTTTGTAGTGCATGAACGTGGTGAAATCCATAAAGAGTTTGATCAAGATTACCGTAGAGGTATCTACATTGGTTGCGTGTTTACAATATATGTAACTGTTGGCATGACAACCAAGTCTGCAAGTTCAAGTAATTAATTCATATGCAACACGTTGAAATTCTAATTTTCTATAATAAGAATATACTGTCAGAAATTGTTGTAGTTCTTCATTAATTTGTCGCCTATGGGTGAAATATTCCCGCCGCGACGTTAAGCAATAATTCAATCAATCAATCAATCATTAATTTGTTTTATTAACTGCAAATTATGTTAGTCCTTAAAGATGTTTCGTCAAATGATGTTTGATTATTTTAAGACTGGTTGCAGTTTGACTAAAGGCATAATATCACGGATATTTCTGATTGTTGTTCTATAACCTAATTTCATATGAGTGTTAAGGAATAAGTGTATCAGTAAATAACAAGTTTGGGGTGGACAAATCAAACGTAAAAATAGTCTCAGATAAAAATTTGTTTCTCCATTCACTATTTGGTCAACCATCTGTAATAGTATGCATTTTAGCAAGGAGTATAAGTATTGGAACATCATTTACGTTTATTTTTATTTTTTATCTTTGTTGCTGTTTATTATGCTCAGAATATGCCACATGATCCTGTAAATGTGACCAGTATACCTTTATTACTGTAATAACATATATAGTAAAAAACATTAGCATGTCACAAATAGAAAAACCATGCAAGCCATAGTAAGTGGAAATGGACAAACATGCCTAGGTTCAGATGGTAAATAGACAAACATGCCTTATGTCATATAGTGAATGGACAAACATGCCTAGTTTCAGATGGTGAATGGACAAACATGCCTACTTTCAGATGGTAAATAGACAAACATACCTTATGTCAGACGGTGAATGGACAAACATACCTACTTTCAGATGATTAGCTGTTGGTAACAGTAACATCATTTCATTTTTCTCTCACAAGTATATTGTTAAATGCAACTACATTTTTGTTGTCAGTTCTTATCATTAGATAAATAATGATAGCAGCTCCAAAGTCAAGATTTGTTTGTTTATCTTCACGTGATGTTTTGCTTAGCAGACAGTTGGAACAGTTTGATGTTTGTCTTGTGTGAGAGTTAAGTCCCTTAGATGTGGAAATAATCTAAAAAGAGAACACACAAAGAGAAACCTGGTACATCAAACATTACGTGGGCTCTCCATTTCAATAAATCCTGCAGCAATTATAGGTATTCTTACACTGCTGCTGGAAGATACGGAAGATACGGAAGATGAAAGAACAGAGATGACTAGTAGTGCCTTCTTTAACTCCCTAACAACAACAAAAAAATGGAGTAATAATTTATAATCGTTAACCCCGATATTTCCATGAGCTACCTGAGTAAATCAGATTGTTATAAAGGTGTTGTTTCTTGCATACACGTGCCTTGTTAGCTGGAAGCTGTAGGGTGAAAGATTCCTGTTGCGTCGTTGAGCAACAAATTACTAACTTTGACGGAAATAATGAGGTTGTTTTAGACAGCGATATCCAAAAGAAAAGTGATGTATGAACAATACTTCTTGCAATAGATTTTAACGCGACGAAAGATTATTTTGATTTCTAGAAGTATTTCTTAATTTAAATAATAACATTCTATAGTAGTACTGAGAGTGTTTTGGAAGCTTCTTTTTCGATGTGTGAGATATTCCCGCTGCGACCTAAAGCAATAATTCAATCTGTTTTATTTTT
>JAUTBQ010167976.1:0-12015 GCA_032361185.1 Lepetodrilus ovalis | reverse complement strand
CTATATTTAACAAGTTCCCAAAATGACCCAAACTTTTTTAACTCTTTGGAATACTCAACCCCAAAAGAATATTTTTTTAGATTTTGTAAATTGTTTTGAAGAACCCCATTTCTTTCAAATTTTGACCAATCTTGCTTGAGGTAATTTAATGAAATTAAATACTTACTATTATACTTAAAGCTTAAACCAAAACCAAGTGCTGAAGGTAAATTAGTTTTAGAACTTCCAGTTTTAATTTTGTTTTCACCAATTGAAGTAAAAATAGTATATGAACTATCTGTATTAAGAGCTCCGACTGTATTAAAAGTAACTCCAACTCTAAAATCAGATAGATTTTTAATTGAGAATTGTTTTGCAATATCTGGTGATAAAAGTCCTAGTGTCGTTCCTAATCCTTTATAATTAAATATTGTTTTAAAGTTAGCAGGTAATAGTTTTGTGTCTCCATTAAAAATAATATCAGAAGCATATTGCGTATTACCAGTATAATATTCAAAGGTTGTCCCAATTGCAAAACCAAGTGGAAGCTTATAAGAAAGTCCCATATATAATTTTGATAACCCACCAGTACCTTTGTATGTAGCATCAAATTCTGTAGTATTTGATGTAACCTCATAATTAACCAAAGAATATGGAAGCAAACCAATTACAAAAGTTAATCCTAAATCTTTCTCAAATGGAAAACCTACTTGAAACCCATTAAATCTAGTGCTAGACAATAGGGTGCTATTCAAATTATCTGAAACATTAATTAAAGAAGTTGACATCCCTGCTTCAAAATGTGTGCTTTGAAGGGAAAACCAAGTAGCAGGATTACTGCTATTTAAATAGTTTCTTTTGGAAATAGATATTTCCATATTACCAAAACCAAGTTTTGTTGCAGAATTTGCATAGAATAAATTGCCAATACCATATCTTGAATAAACAGAACTTGATTGAGCAAATAAACCAATGGTAGAAAAAATTACTACTGTAAATATTATTTTTTTTAATATCATTTTATTTTTGTTTAGTATAGTGTATTGTTAAACGTGGTTTTAGTGAATCAATAGGATTACTACTATTGTAAAAAGCAATTGTTGAAGCTGTTCTATTTTCATCTGAAAGAACAACTTGTACTCCTTCATTCTCTTCTCCATTACTCCATCTTTGTACAAAGGCTCTTAAATCACCAGAATAAGAATTAGCTTTTTTTAACAAAGGAACTTTTCCATATTTTTTAACAACTTCAAGATTACCACCATTCTTTTCATAGAAGCTAATTGCAATTGTATCTGTTGTAATTGTTACTGAATCTTTATTACCTGCACCAGTTCCATTATTTGTATTATCTTCATCTACAAACAAATTAAGAGTAGCTTTGTTAATAATTACATTTCTAGGTACTTCAGAAACATCAAACCAAAGTTTGCCACGTACTGAAGATGAACTTTGTAGGATACAGCTTCCTGAAGGATCAATTGGTAACGTACTAGATACTGAATGAATATCAATAAAAGGTTCTGCACTAATTGTATCTATATAAGAATTATGTTTTTCAAAAACTAGTTTTAACTTTATATAATCAGAGTAAGCTCCAAAACGACTTAATGCTTGAAAACCAACAATACCAGTATTAGATATTGGTGAAAATAAAAGTCCATTATTTTTAGGTTTATCTTTATTATGAGTTCTAGCAACCCATTCATTTACAACTTCTTGATCAATTTGTAGTTTTATTAAACTATCGGTAAATGAATATGTGTTCTGTAATAAAATATCCCCACTCATTGTAGCTTTAATAGCAGCAAGTGTATCATTAGTAAATTTTTGAGTTGACCAATCTTCATTTATTTTATGAATTGAAAATGCAAATTGAGACTTATCTCCAATCCAATAATTTGGTTTCATTTCAATCCAAGAATTTTTAACAATTAATTCATTGCTTTTAAGTTGTTCTTTTGTAGAATCTGGTAAGAGAATTCCAAAATTTAATAACATATCTATAGATAGATTTTCATATTCCCCTAGTAACACTCTCCTTGAGGAACCATAATATAAAGTATCTTTTTGAAATGTAGAAAAAGTTTGATTGAAATTATTTTCCAGGCTACTTAATGTTTTAACTAATACTTTATCACCATCAGGGAGTAAATTCTCACCAATAGATGTTGGATCATCTGTACAAAAAGTGAATAATAATACAAGTATGAAGAGTAATAAATATCTAACTATTTTGTGTTGAATAAATTCAATCATAAGCTATTTTTTTTAGTGTCTAAGTTTTTAAAATTAAATGCTAAATTTGAGAGATTTTTTTGATTATTACAACATAAAAATTTTATTAAAAACTATTTATATAATTTCTAAGTAAAAGAGTTAGAGGAAGAAATAATATTAAATCCTTTATATTGATGTTGAACAATGTTTGATCAATAAAAGTTTCCTAAATTATTTTCTTATAAAGATCAACATAAACTTTAGAAGAACTTAACCAAGTAAAATTACTTTTCATTCCGGTTTTAACAAGTTTTAACCAAGCTTTTTTATCTTTATTAAATAATTCAATAGCACGTTCTACTTCTTTTAATAAATCTTTTGGTTCATATTTTTTGAATACAAATCCATTTCCAGTCCCATCTTTTTCACAATACTTTGTAACTGTATCAGCTAAACCTCCGGTTTCTCTTACAATTGGCACTGTTCCATAAACTAAACTATACATTTGGTTAAGACCGCAAGGTTCATACTTTGAAGGCATAAGGTACATATCTGAACCTGCAGAAATTAAATGTGCAAGTTGATCATCAAATCCTAAATAGCAAGCAAATTTATCAGGATATTTACCTAAAGCAGATTCAAAAAATTTATGAAATTTTTGCTCACCATTACCAAGTAAAATAAATTGAGCATCAAGTTTCATTAAATCTTTAAATGCCTTTTGTACTAAGTCAAAACCCTTAAGTTCATTTAATCTTGATATCATTCCAATTACAGGTTTCTTTTCATCATACTCAAGACCAAATTTTTCTAATAGAATTTTTTTATTTTCAGCCTTACCATCAACAGTTTTAATTGAATATTTTTTTGCTATTTGTTTATCCTTTTCAGGATTCCAAATATTACCATCTATTCCATTTAATATTCCTTGAATATCTTTTTCTCTAGATTTTAGAACATTAAATAAACCATCACTTAGTTCTTTGTACTTACAAATTTCTTTGGCATAGGTTTCACTTACAGTTGTAATAATATCAGCATACTGAATGCCGGTTTTAAGGAAATTCACTTTGTTATTCTGCAGAATGCCCTTTTCATCATTGTATTCTTGTGGTAACCCGGTATTTGCAAAATTTGCTTTTGGGAATTCACCTTTCAAGTTAAGATTATGAATTGTAAATACTGACTTAATATCCTTGAATTTTGGTTCATCCTTAAAAAGTGTTTTTAGGTATAATGGAATCATTCCACCTTGCCAATCATTACAGTGAATAATATCAGGAATCCAACCTAGTTTTGCAACCAATTCAAAAACAGATTTTGCAAGAAGAATAAATCTTTCATCATTGTCTTTGTAATCTTTACCAGTCATCGGATCTGAATATAAACTCCTCCGCTTTCCAAAATATTCATCATTGTCTAAAAAGTATAACTGTACCCTTGTTTTAGCACCAACTAAAAAAGAAGAGCGTAATGAATAGACAACCTCTTTTTTACCAATTGTAGTTGTTAAATCTTTTAAGCGAACAACTTCATGAATCTTATATTTTCTTTCATCAATGGCTCCATACTTTGGAACTAGTAGTCTAACTTGATGACCTAATTCTTGTAATTTTTGCGGGAGTGAGCTTGAAACATCTGCAAGACTACCAGTTTTAACAAAGGGAACAACTTCTGAGGTAACGAATAGTATCTTATACTTTCTTGCTGGGGCCATTACTAATCCTTAAATTTTTGAACCGTAAAATTACAAAAATATTGACTTATTGACAAAAATATTTAATATTGTAAGTTTTATTCCCAAATTTATTTCTAATCATTCACCCAACCATTAAATGAGAACTTTATTAAAAAATCCAACTCAAATTGTTAGTGTTAACACCAATGGCACTAATTATAAAAGAGGAGTGGATGCAAATAACTTAGAGTTATTGTTAGACCATTCCATACTAGTTGAGAATGAAACAATTATAGAAATTATTCCAAATAAAAAATTACAAAATATAAAGTTTGAAAAAGAAATTGATCTCACTAACAAAATTATTTTACCGGGAATCGTAGAGTGTCATACTCATACAGTATTTGCTGGTTCAAGAGCAGATGAATTTAAGCGAAGACTAAGTGGTGTTAGCTATGAACAAATTGCTAAAATGAATGGTGGAATAAATGTTACAGTAAAAGCAGTTCGTAACTCTAGCTTTGAAGAGTTAGTTGAAATTGCACAGCCAAAAATTAAAGATTATATCTCACAAGGTGTAACAACTTTAGAAATTAAAAGTGGATATGGGCTAAGCTATTACGATGAAATAAAATTATTACAAGTTATCAATCATTTAAACTTAAATTGTACGATTGATATTATTCCAACCTTTCTAGGTGCTCATACATTTCCACCTGAATATGTGAACGATAAAGATCAATACATAAAAATTTTAACAAATGAGTTAATACCTTATATTGCAGAAAACAAACTTGCAAAATCTTGCGATGCTTTTTGTGAGCCTACTGCATTTTCAGCAAAACAAATTGATAAAATTTTTGAAGTTGCCAAAGATTTTAATCTTGATTTAAAATTACATACCGAACAATTTAATTCTGTTGGGGGCTTAGATATTGCACTTAAACATAATGTAAAAAGTGTAGAGCACCTTGAAGTACTTGACGATGAAGGAATTTCAAAATTGGCAGATTTAGAAACTGTTGCTGTTTTATTACCTGGGGTTTCTTATTTTCTACAATATGGTTTTGCTCCAGGAAGAAAATTGATTGACAACAATTCTATTGTAGCACTTGCTACTGATTATAATCCAGGTTCATCTCACATATTAAATATTAGTTTAATTATGAGTCTTGCAGCATTTAAAATGAATATGACAGTAGAAGAAATTATTTCTGCTTATACAATTAACTCAGCAAAAGCATTAGGAATTAGTGATTCTGTTGGTAGTATTGAGGTTGGTAAAGCCGCAGACTTTTCAATTTATGATACAATGGATTATTCGAATATAATTTATAATGTTGGTAAGAATTTAAATTGTTTAACAATTAAAAACGGGAAAGTTATTTATAGAAAGATAACTGAACAATAATTTTTTTTAATAAAACTTATACTAAAAAATGAAATCACTTTTTATCTATCTTAATATAGTAGTTTTCTCTTTTTTTATCTCTAGCTGCGAAGCTCAAGATTTAGTTAATACTTCATCAAAAGAAATTATCTCAAAATATCATAAAATTAAATTAGGAATTGATATTCTATCCGAAACTAACTTTAAGATGTTAAAAGGTAAAAGAGTTGGCTTAATTACAAATCCAACTGGAGTTAACAATAATCTTAAATCTACTGTTGATGTTTTATTCGAATCTAAAAATGTAAACTTGGTTGCATTGTTTGGACCTGAACACGGAGTTCGTGGGGAAGCCGATGCTGGTAAATATGTTAAGTTTTACATAGATGTAAAAACAAATCTTCCAGTCTATTCTTTATATGGAAAAACTAGAAAGCCAACAAATGAAATGCTTAAAAATATTGATGTCCTCATTTATGACATTCAAGATATTGGAACACGTTCATACACTTTTATAAGTACAATGGGTTTGGCTATGGAAGCAGCTTCCGAAAATAACATTGAGTTTATTGTACTTGATAGACCAAACCCACTTGGAGGAAATAAAATTGAAGGTAATATTGCCGAACCAAAATATTTTTCATTTATCAGTAAATTTCCAATTCCTTATGTTTATGGTTTAACTTGTGGAGAACTTGCTAAATTTTTAGTTAAAGAAAAACTGATCAAAACAAATCCAAACTTCAAACTAAAAGTAATTACAATGCAAGGCTGGCAACGTTCAATGAGTTTTGAAGATACCGAACTTGAATGGATTCCAACTTCACCTCATATTCCACATAGTTACTCTGCTTATTTCTATCCAATGACTGGAATTCTTGGAGAGCTTAGAAACGCTGTGTCTATTGGGGTTGGTTACACTCTTCCCTTTCAAGTTGTAGGAGCTGAATGGATAAATAGTAGTGAGCTAGCTGATGAACTAAACTCAATGAAAATACCAGGCTTATATTTTAGACCTATTACTTACACACCCTATTATGCTTTTGGTAAAGATAAAACTTTGAGTGGAGTTCAAATTTATATAACAGATTTTAGCTCGATTAATTTAGTTGCAACACAATTTTATATTATGGCTGTGCTAAAAAAACTTTATCCCAAAAATGATGTCTTTAAATTAGCAACTGAATCTCAAATTAAAATGTTTAATAAAGCAATTGGAAGTAAAAAAGTTTTTGAATTATTTAAGCAAAATGCTGATATAACTGATATATTGGAATTTTTGGATAAAGATGTTGAGACATTTGGGAAGAAAAGCAAACAGTATTATTTATATCATTAAGTGTAATACAGATTAGAAAAAAAACATTTATTCATAATGAGTCCACATTCGAATAACTTTAACAGTTTTAATTTCATCGAAAACTTGATAAACAATTCTATGTTGAATGTTTATCCTTCTTGAATATGTTCCGTGTAAATCACCAACAAGTTTTTCGTAAGAAGGTGGTTTTTGAAAAGGGTTAGTTGACAAAACTAATAGGAGTTCTTCAACCTTATTTTTTAGTCCAGAAGATTTAATTTTCCTTGCATCTTTTTGAGCTTGTTTAGTAAAAACTAATATCCACTTTACCATTTTAATTTATCATCACATTTGTCAATAGGTTCTTTCATCCCTTTCATAATAGATTCTCGCATACCTGGAATAGAAACCAAATGTAAAGTTTCTTGAACGGCTCGCCAATCACTTTCAGAAATTAGAATTGCATTCCCTTTTTTCCCGGTGATTTGTATTGGTTCACTTTCCTTAGCTGTTTCAGCAATCAGCTTATATAAATTCTCGCGTGCTTTTGTTGCAGTAATTGTTAACATAATAAATTTTCTCTTTTCGCCTAACGTACGTTATTAAGTACGCAATGTCAAGCTTTTTATAATTTTTTAAAGATATATCTTCAACTTCTGCCCAATACTTATTCTACTACCTTTTATTCCGTTCCACTTTCTTATGTCTGATGCACGAATATGAAATACTTCAGCGATATATCCAAGAGTCTCACCTTTTTTAACAATATGAATTTTAACCTTCTCAGATTTTTTACTTTTACTATTCTTTGCAATTGAAGTTTCACCAATTTTTAATTTTTGTCCTATAACAATTTTATTGGATTTTAATCCATTCCACTTCTTAACATTTTTTATACTTACTTTGTATTTAGCAGCAATCTTGCCTATTGTATCATTTCGTTTAACAGTATAAAAAACATTATCACCCTTGCCATTATTAGTGTTTGTAGCTCTTCTAACTTTTTTATTAGAATATATTTTTAAAGTTCTTCCAGCAAAAACTCTGTTTGAACGTAGTTTATTCCATTTACGAATTTGAGATGCACTAACTGAATATCTCTCAGCAATTTCTCCAATTGAATCACCACGCTTAACTTTATAACGTACTAATTTAGAGTTTTTCTTGGTTCTTGGAGTATCCAAATATTTAGCAACAGCTTTAGAATTGCTTCCGGTATAAATCATTAATTTTTTACCTTTGTAAATTCTACTATTTCGCAACCCATTCCATTTTCTTAAATCTCTTGCTCTAACACCATATTTAATTGCAATTGCCCCGAGTGTTTCTCCCCTTCTAATTCTATGCTCAATCCATTGCTGACCACTACTTGAGAATAACTTTTGTAATTTTTCTCGTTTACTCATTTTATTTATTTTAGTAAACTCATCTAGTTTTTCAATTGGTACATAAAAACTAAGTGCTTGACCAACGTGTATAGTAGTAGTATAAGGGAGATTATTCCAATTTCTAATATCAGAAACTCTTACTTTGAAAAGTTCTCCAAGATCAATAAGATTATCGCCTCTTTTAACTTTATACTCTACAAGCTCCTTCCCAGCCGGGATAATAATATTAGTAGAATCATTTAATTTACTATGATATAATTTCAAAAATTTATTTTCGTCTGCATTTTCATTCACAACCAGTTTGTATGGAGCTTCTCTATTTATTTCTTCAATAGCTTCAGCAATATCAGTATTTAGAACAAAATCATTAGTGCTATATTTCGAAACTGGAATTTTAAGTTTTGACCGTGGGTGGATTATTTTTCTAGTTGATATTTTATTAAACTTTGCTAATTGTTTCAACCTAATACCATACTTATGAGCAATACTACCAAGTGTTTCACCTCTTTTTACCGAATGTAAAACATACTGCAATTTTGCATCTTCTGGAATTGATTGAAGATTAGCAACAAAAGCATCATAGTTTCGCAAAGGAACTTTAAGTTCATAACCTCCAGGGTAATTTGGAGGTGTATGATGTTGGATAAGTTCTGGGTTTAGCCCCTTCATTTCCTTAAGAGAAATACCAGCACATTTTGCTAAAACTCCTAAATCAATAGCTTGGTTTAGTTTGTAGGTTTCAAATTCAAGTGGTGAGTCATAAATAATATTTGTAAAACCATATTTTTCTGGTTGACTTGCAATTAAAGTAACAGCTATATATTGTGGAACATAATTTCTAGTTTCTCTTGGTAAAAATCTTCTAATTTCCCAAAAGGATTTAGCACTACTTCTCCTCATTCCTCTTCTTACTCTACCCTCTCCACTATTGTAAGATGCAATTGCTAAATACCAATCATTTAATGAGAAATACAAGTCCCTTAAGTGTTTTGCTGCAGCTCTTGTTGCTTTTTCCGGATCTCTTCTTTCATCTACATAAAAATCTACTTTGAGATCATATAGGCGTCCTGTACCTTTTATAAACTGCCACAGACCTACCGCTCTTGCCCAAGAACGGGCTGTTGGTCTAAGTCCACTTTCCATAAGACTTAAGAATATCAATTGTTGTGGAACTTCTTCCTCAGCAAATATTCTTGCCATCATTGGAAAATATCTTCCTGTACGTTGAAGCCAATACTCCATGTGTTGTCTTCCATTGCCTGAATAGTACTCAATATATTGTTCAACATATCTATTTACTTCAAGTGGAAAATCTCCGATAGTTATTGTTGTTCCAGTTTCCTGGTCTTTACTTTCTTCTTCAACAATTAATTCAGGAATATTATTGTTTATCCATTCTTCAACTGCATAGCTGGGAGCATTCTTTGGTAGTTTATCAAGCTTCCCAATATATAGATTATAATCATCAACTAAAGATTTTTCTAATTCTAAATATGCTTCATTTTCATCTATATTAGGATAATAACTAAGTTCAGAAATTATTGTTAATGCGGAATCAAAAGTAGCTAATGCTCTACTTGTGGAATCTTGCCTTTGACGTGTTAGTGCGTCAACATATAATTGACGAGAGTTTTCTAACATCTCATTAATGATTGCCTCAGTTTGAATTGCAACAGTTATTGAATCTTGTTTAATTTCTTCTTGCGATACCGAATTAAATGTTGAGCATGACGATAAAATAAATACTGCACTAATTACTAAAAATAATAGATTCTGTTTCACATTGTTCCTTTTTATTTCAACTTATAAAGGTAGTTTTATTATTATTATAATTCAAGTGTTTTGTAATACAACCTCTATTTCTTGTTGTTCTATAATAGGTTAGCTTAATAAGTTCAATTCTTTGAAACTGCTTTTTATATTTTGCAAGGCAGAATACCCTTTCACTTACAATATTCAATTAAATATATAAAAAGCTATTTAATATTTTAATTAATTGCTTCGATAATAAAATTATAAATATTTATTTAACTAATAATAGAACTACGCCTCATTATGAAAATGAAATACAAATTTTTACCCTTTATACTAATGATGTTGTTAAACGTTGCAAATGCACAAATTCTTGAGTCCAATAAAACTAGCTCAATAAATTTTTTCTCATCCGGTTTACACTTTTTACCTTTTAAGGCAAATTATCAAGAAGCACGTTTTGGTATTTTATACTATACAGATAATTCAAACTTAAAAGTTGATATTGGGAACAATGTAGATTTGGTAACTATAAACTTTCCTAAAACAAATGGAATTCTATCTTTTTCAATTGAATTTATGGGGTATGCTCTTTCTACAAGTTACAAAGGTAACAGATTACAAATAGATGCTCTTGATGGTTTTTTTGGTGGAAACGTAGCTTTCTCTGAGAAATATGATAGTGGTAAATTTATTTCACGATTAAGAATTATTCATAATAGCGCACATCTTGTTGACGGACATTATGACAGAAGTTTGGAAGCTTGGATAAATGACGATACTCCAATTCCTTTTACCAGAGACTTTGGCGAACTGACACTTGGCTACCAATTTTATCCTAGCTTTGGATCTCTTAGAACCTACGGAACAGTAGCCTATTCAACCCTAGTACGTCCGGCAGAACTAAAAAAATGGTCGTCATATTTTGGATATGAACTTGCTTTCAAAAATATCATTGATAAAATTTTTGATAATGATGCAAATTTGTTTATTGCTAATCAGTTTAATATTGTGGGAACTCCGACTTATAAACTTAACACAAACTTAATGGGTGGAATAAAGTTTGGCAATTGGGATGGGAAAGGACTTGTGTTTTACCTTTCGTATTATTCCGGTGCAAATCCATTTAGTGAATACTACTCTGAACGAATTAACAAATTTGGAATTGGTTTCTTTGTAGATTTTTTCTAATTCTTTTTTTAGAATGAACAAAGTCCCCACTCAAGAGGGGACTTTTAGAATGATAGACTTCGCCAGTATTCATTAAAAAATTCTGCACAAGTTAAATCTTTCAAATTTACAACAACCTCTTTATGAAATAAATTTTTAATTTGTTCCTCAACAACTTTTGAGTCACTATTAGATATTCCTTTTGTAGTAGCAAAACATTTAACTGTTGAATTACCAAGAGTTGATATAACACTTGAATTGTCAGGTTTAATTAATTGCATATTAAGTTTTTGAAACGCAAAACCTAAGAATACAATTTTATTTGCTACCTTCATTTTTTTTCTAATTTCTAAAATCTCACTTGAGTTTGGATCTGTTCCTTCTGTAAATGTTTTAATTTGCTTTGACAAATTAAGTAATTCTGTTGAGTTCCATAATTCTTCTCCAAACTCCACACCATTTTCTTGCTTTAACCACGGAAGTTCACCAACTTGACCATAAGGATGATATATTGAAACCTCTTGAATTATTTCAGCTGCTTCTTTTTCTTGAATTCCATAAAAATTTTGTAGTGCTAAATAAAGAAATTGTTCAACACATCTATCGTAATTAAAAATTATTAAAGTAATTGATTTTAATCTTTTCCTAATTTCTTTTACATCGCAATCTTCATGAAGTAATTGGAAGAATGGATTATACCAAGTTTCTTTAAGTTTTGAAAAATCAAAATTATCATAGTAATTAGATTTCTCAAAGAAAAGCTTGCTATTTTTTTCAGCTTGTAATATTGCTCTAATTATTGCCAATTTACCACATAAAGCAATTTTTTCATTATCTCTGTGATTATTTATAAAATTATCTATTGACTTAGCTTGATCAGGCAAAGCTTTTACTATCTGCGAAGCTGCCTTAGTAAAGTTACCGCTATCACCGTTACTATTACGTAAATCGTAGATAACACCATCACCACGCGTTAATTTCCATCCATCATCATAGTCAGTTATATTGAAATTAAGAAGGGAAGTAATATTTTGCTTTAATTCAACACCAGTGGGTAAGTCAACTTCTTTACTTGCTCCAGCACCAATTACAAAAACAATATTTTCATTCATAATTCAATTCGTCTTTTAATCAAATG
>JAUTBQ010167965.1:0-12016 GCA_032361185.1 Lepetodrilus ovalis | reverse complement strand
GATTATCAGTTATGAAATCCTAGCCGATTCCAATCACTTACTCATACCCTGGCAATACTGTACTGATACACTGACAATACTGTACCGATACACTGACAATACTGTACTTGTTGTACACTGGCAATACTGTACTCATACACTATACACTGGCAATACTGTACTTGTTGTACACTGGCAATACTTTACTCGTACACTGCTCGTACACTATACACTGGCAATACTGTACATATTACAGTGGAATAAATGGGAGGGATACAGATCGGGGTCTTTTCGTATCAAGTCTTTGTACATCTCATCGTAAGTGATATTGAAGTCGTAGATGTTTGGTTTGTCTGGGGCAGGTCCAGGTAATTTCACTTGGTTTCCTGTGCCGAATGATTGCACCTGGAATCCTTTTTTGCTGAAAAACAAAATATGAAACAAATCTATAATGATAAGCTGCCATGTTATGCGGTTTTGACATATGGTCTTATTAGTTTCCATGACCAAATATTTAAAGGCATTACAATAACAAGATAAATATACCATATAAATATCTATTGTCATCGACCATTCAGAAATAATTATTAGGTATGACCGGCTGAGTTTTACTATGAAAAATTTGTGCAAGAGGAAAAAGTACTAAAAAAACATATTACATGTATTTACTTTTTAAAATATTTACTAGTAATTATTTGTATAACTTCCATATATGGCCTTTCTCTGACCTTTGACATAATTTGAACAACTAGATCATACATATTTTGTCTTTATTTGGAGATTTTATAAATTTCAATTTCCACAGTATTTTCAAATATCTTCAAGATATCTGTTTACATTGGGAGGATAACCCCTGACAGCTTTGAGTTACTGTCAAACCAAGGGAGACAAGTGGTCACAGTACAAAATACATAGATCTTCATTCGATATTGTTCTCCATTGCACATGTTGCATTAACCCTCTCCCTGCTGCAAGCAACCGGACATGCCCAGAAGAGCTGTGTTTGTGCCTGATTCAGCAGGGAGAGGGTAAAACCAACCAAGTGGTATTCACACAGTCTCAGACATTTAGTTTAACATTCAACAATTGTAATATCTCACAAAATAACCATTCAATGCATCATCACTATATATTTACAACACTACACTGTATTATATACAAGACTTGCAATTTGATACTTAGTGGTACTGACATAGTATTATGCACTCATCATATCTCAACTTCTTAGGGAACATACAACATCATTGCATAGTATTCATCCATGACCTGCTGGATAAACACTAGCATCCTCCACTGTCGATTGCCTAAGTTAATACACGTTTTTAGGCTGCAATCTTAAAAGAGGTGGGTGGTGGCACAATGGTAGAATGTTGGACTTCGGAGCCAAAAGACCCGAGTTCAAATCCCGCCCCAGCATCAATCTTCGCGGGTGCGACATTTCTGACGCAATATTGATAGGGTGCAATGTCTGTAGGCCTGTGTAGGGTGGCCTGGTCTGTCAGTACCAGCCGGTGCTCGCAGGTTTACTGCAACATTCAGCACTACAGATTTTATGGGTTTCCTCCTGCCCTAAACTGACAAGTTGTGATACATGTATTAGTGAAAGATTCTAGAAAGCGACTGACTATAAACCCACTCATACAAAAAAAAAAATTAAAATTAAAATAAAGTCGGATTTTGTAGACCCAAGACGTGTATATGTTACAGTCAGGTTGTGAAACCAGTCATTTTATGAAATGGCTGAAATTTTCATTGAACTTCGGTTCACTAGGTCAATATTATCTTCATTTTAGTTCATCAAACTTATGCTAGTCCATCTGTCAAATAAAGGCAGTCATTTATTTCATTTCAGGCATTCTAAAAATTGTCTGAATATATCGAAATTCAATGAAGATTTCTGTCATTTCACAACTTGACTAGTTTCAGTCTGACTGTAACATATACAAGGATCTACATTAATGTTTTGAAGCACCTGTTGTTGTTATTGGAGTTTAAAGCCAATATTTCAGGATTATATTTACTTATATCATGTCTTACTTGTCTGGATTTCCATCAGGTTATTTTTTTATAGTGCTATCTGCAGATCTGACTGGAATAGCCCATTCACACAAAGCATATGGACTCCAAGCCGACCAGTCCTTGCTTTACCCTTTTAATGCTGAACAACAAGTACTAGTATAATGTTTTAATGTCTATTGATATAACGTGACCAGGGGTCGAACCCACGACCTTCAGTACTCCAGGCCAATGCCCTAACCATTATGCAATGGAAGCATGTCTTGATGCACTTATCCCCTTGTCCTGTGAAACTACACGGTACTTGCCCTGTATGCAGAGCTAGCGCATGAAACAGTGCAACCAGTTGATGTCATTGTCACTATTCTGATGTCCATGAAGAAGAAACACATTAATTTCCTTCATAATCTACTACACCCTTTTGTTTTTGTATTAGGGTTTAGTCGCTTTCTAGAAGCTTTCACTAATATCATGACTTGTCAGTTTAGTGCAGGAGGAAACCTGCAACATCGTTAGTGCCGATTGTTGCAGTAAACCTGTGACTGTGAGCAACTGCATATCACATCAGGATTGCTGTGAACATCGACGCCGTAGCGGGATTTGAAATCCGGACCTTTGGCTCTGAAGTCTATCGTTCTACCACTGTGCTACTACCTGCCCATTACCCCTTCTTAGTCAGATTCCTGGACAAATAGATTTCCTAATGAAATTATTGATATACAGTGTCCCCTCGATATAACACTGAATTTGGGGTCCATGACAAATCCCCGCCTTATAGTACCTGCCTTATATGATAGTACACAATACATGGTACAGGTAAATAACAAAAAAATATATCCAAATCTGACTCCACCTTATATCCGAATCAGGTGTGTATCGAACAGTGTTATATCGAGGGGACACTGTATCAGTTTATTGTATCCATAAGAATCCACCTTTTTGGTTTGCTACATGTGAAATTATTTTCCATACAACTTCACCGTTTTCTCTCACCATATGTGATTAAGTTTTCCATATGATTTAACTGCAAGCCTATAACTGCATTGCCATGGTACAGACAGTGCATCCTATTATGATTGAATTAGAAAGGTAAACTGAGTGAACATTGATGTTTAGACTATTACTAGAATACACATCATGATCATACTCTCTTCCAATAAGGCACTATATTACCCTTGGCCCTATTTATGGCCAGGTAGTGGTATTTGCATTATCACTACCCAGACATAAATAGGGCCAACTATTACCCATGCAGGGCCAGTCAAGCATTATAAACAGCTGATAAAAGCAGTTGCCGATTTGGGGCTTTGATGTTGATAGGGGAAGGTTAGCACATTTTAAAAGAAATAACATACATCCAGATCAAAGATAAATTAGGAATTTGTAACCATTGCTCGAGGTCTACCATTAACCCCACCCCACTCCCCCACCCCTAATACAAACATGGTATCCCTCCAATCCTGTCCATAGCTGCTGTTGTAAAATTTAGAGATGCACTGGCTACTCTTGAGTGTATACATTATTTCAGTAGTGAGAACAAATATAACCATTTTGCAATGAAATCTGACTGTAATGTTTATAGATATGGCACATGCTGACCTAAGGAAGTTATGCGCTTCCATGCTCCGGTTTTGATTACTAGAACAAACAATAGCTATCTTCATCATATTCATAACATCCTCCGTCATTTTGGTGGTATTAGAGGGACAAGAGAACACAAATTAAATTATTAAAAAGGTGAGGATCCCCTCAATAACGTCTTTGCCAACGTTAGGCGTAAAGGAAAGGACACGTGAATTAAATGACAACTTTCAGGTTCTACTACAATATGGCGAACAACATTAGTCGGCAATTTCCGTTGGTGTAGACTTGTAACCTCGATACACCATTCTTGTTTTTTTCTGTATGTATGGATAAATGAATTACAGATAGCACAGAAAATTAACCAATGAAAAGTTAACAGTTCTTTCGGATATGTCCGTCAGTTTCATATAAACTTCTATCAAGGCTGGCTAAAACGAACTCAAATGCATGAAAATGCCTATTAACAATTTTATTATAGTTATCTGACTCATTAACAGAAAATATGTACACAAACTAATATTTTGAGAATATTTAATGATAAAATAATTTACATTACGTTGACTATAATGAATGAATTATTGTACATTTTTGGCCATGCAACATTTTGTAGTAACCAGAATGAAATCACCGCCATTTTAGCCTTGGTGTTTCGCAATGTGCTCGTCAAAACTTTAGAGTTCTCGAGGGCACTTTTAATAATTGATTCATATATCAACCATAACTTTTATGCATCGGTGGGTGTCACTACTTTCTATATTACGATATAGGCATGCATCACTAAATAGATTCGCTAGATTTTTTGTTTGGTAAAGAGTAGTAGACTAGACATTGTGCCGAAATATTGTCGCACGAGTGATCTGTCTAAAATTAGTAACGATTAAGTCGCGCTCATCAGCTGCTGATGACTAAATTCTAACTAAGTAAACTTGCAAAAGATAGACTAATATATATTTTACTTAGTTTACAACTGATACAGGTCACCTCTGCATTTGATCTTTAGTCTTTGGCATGTATCTGTGTATTACGAACTTGTCGCAAGGGGTGATTAGATAGAAATTAATTTGTTCTAAAGTTATTTTGTTCACTTCTTTGGATAAACAATTTTGTAAACGACTAGATATGTTCTTTGTTAAATCAGTTATATGCCCAGCTGTATTACAATGTCTTTGACCTAGCTTTCATTAAACTTTTATCGCATTGCATATGGTATCAATTTCCCCTTGTGTGGATAATAAAGATTGTCTATCTATATTTTGCAGTATTTTCCTATTAAAAAATTAATCTTGCTAAATAGTAAACAATGTCAATGTAAATTTGGCTATATTATCGATACACCCATGAAAAAATGTTATGAATTTATGAAAATGGTAAATTTTTACGTGTCATAAAGTTAAGTTGGTATTTCCATAGCTGCCTGACGGTTCAGCAATATTTATATTGGAGGGTAGTTGACTATGTTACCTCTTCACTAGCCATTATGCTAGCTGTAGTTCTGTAGCTAAAAGATGGGCCTACCTTTAGAAGGATTACACCCTATGTCATATCGCCCCAACAAATTCATATCACCCCACCCGATCGCCCAATGACTACCTGATCGCCCCATCCCTTTTTTTTCGACGTCCTGATCGCCCCACGACTACCCGATTGCCCTACAACTACCCGATCGCCCCATCCATTTTTTAACCTCACTTAACCTCCAGATTCTACTATTTTTTTTTATATTTACTATAAATATTTCTTTGTTACATGACGGCCATTGTTTAGTTCTAGTCGCCGGAAGTCACCTTTGTTTCGAAAGTGTTTGATTTACCGCGCTTTTAATCACGTGACTCAGTGTTATATTAAAGAGTGATGACATCCAAGAAAGTTTTCTATACCGTGCTTTTATACGTTTGAAAATCCCGGCCTTTTGTAGGATACAAATATGACACGAAAATAGATGACACTTCCGCGGATGAATATTCGAGTTCCACTGTCAGTTATCGAGGAACGAGCAACATTGAAATCGTTTGTAACCATAAATTGTATCAATAATAGCTGTGATATCTTGTTTATACACCTCGGATTCTTATTGTTTACCTCGGATCCTATACTGTAGCATTCAGCTAACCTACGGGAAGATAATCTGAGATGTGCTGATTGAGATAGTCGGCTGACAAGCGTCCAATCAGCAAAGAGGTAATGTTCATTGATCCTTCCAATTAGCACGATGTAGACTGTTTGGAATCAAATTGTGAGCTTATCCATAGAGCCATGCTAAATCAGTTGAATTAAGGTGAGAAACCCAGTTGTCGTACAGCGTCGCACTTGCGTTTACCTAACATTTGTGATGCCTATAGCCGGTGTGTGTACATTAGCGAAGCAATGACACTACCATGACTACCCGGCCATAAACATGGCCTAGAGTGAATGATGAATGACAGAGGTAAATATGAACAATGAATGATTGAATAAAAAGGACATCATTTATGTGAATAATATATGAAGCATATTTTACTATTCACTATTTATTAAAATAGAATGAGTGACATTGTTCATTTTTTATTTTATCATTAGTCATTCACTTTCATTCTGTCATTCAGGGTGTCCCTCCCCTTTGACAGGGTTGGCGGTGGGTATGAGAAACGGGAATTAGGGATGTCACATCTGTGGAATGGTAGTGTCATTGCTATATGCTTACGTACAAACACCAGTCTATCGAGTCTATGCAGCACTGATGCTTGTTTTTCAATTTAATCAAAGGAGAAAGATGTACGTCCTGATGGCCGTGAGCTTGGTGAATTTCGACCGACTGTATTGAACATTGGTAAGTATCTCGAGTTTCTCACTTGTCCAGCCTTTCATATGTTTGGTATGATCATGAATTAATAAGCCCTCTAGAGCTATGATCATCACATTGTCCATCTATCACATCATAGAAATCACTGATTTCAATTTTATTTGCATTTATGATTATGTATTTTTTTATTTATTTAAGTGGTTAACATATCATGTGTAATTCTATTTTATCTTTATTGTCTTATCAGGGTGTGTAACAACAGCCGAAGGTTCATCCTTGGTAAAATTTGGCAACACAACAATAATGTGTGGCATTAAAGTGGTAAGTAGTATGAGTTCTATCATGAAAAGCAAAACAAACAAGCAATACATTAATCTAAAGAAAATAACCAAGCTAACACTGCAGTATTAATACCATGACTACTTTTATATGTTTTCATAATATAGTAAGCTATAGCCAATAGTTGTCAAAGTGATTATTGAAAGTGATGTTGCAGATAAAGAAAGGTTGGTTACATTACAATTTTACTCTTCATGATTTTGGTGGAAATCATACAAAAGCTATATTTGAATATTCTGTAAAATTAACAATGTTGGAAGTCTATCAAACAATTTATTGATTACAAAATGCTGTACACAAGAGGTTTTGGGATGTTGATTTGAAACAAATTCAATTTGAACATCTGACTAAGATATTTTTGTATAATCTTTTCCAGGAACTTGGTACACCAAAAACTGAAGAACCAAAAAATGGCTACATTGGTAAGGATATTGCTCCCCTCTGCATCTGGGTCATTTCCTGTGACAGACTGATGGTGACCTGTAGTTGGAGATGTAGCATTTAGATATATACAGTGCCCCCTCGATATAACATGGTCCGATACACAGCGGATTCGGATATAAGGGAGGGTCAGACGTGGATCACATTTTTATTTTCGTTATTTGCCTGTAATATCGTATAAGGCGGGTACTATAGCGCGGGGGTATATCAAGAACCCCAACTTCAGCGTTATATCGAGGGGACAGTGTACTTGGTAATCAAGGTTATGGCTTTGATAAAAATTATTACAATGAATATAAACCACGAAAACATGTGTAGACATTATTTTATAGCATGGTTGCTACGGTAGTGCAGTTAGCAACGGATGCATAGCACATTTTTTTCTCATTGGATTTTTAATAAATCTCAGGCTATTTCATGTCAACTTACCGCGCCCATCTTCCTAGTGAAATGTGTACTATCTTTTCGTTGTTGTTCTTTCAAATTCATTCATAAAATCACCTTCTTTATGATGGCAACTACTAGACCCAAAGATTACAGAACATTTTGGGATGATTTCATGCCAATCTTTTTCACAAATCCCCATATTGAATTTCGTACTTGAATTGCATACTAGTTTCATAATCTCAGGGCCAAAAATATAGACAATATAAGAGAGATTACGGGGATAGTAAACATCCGATTTCTTAATGGGTGAAATATTCACTATGCAACTTAAACAAATCACTGATTCAATAATTCAATCAATGTTGTTTTTGCTATTTTCAGTCCCCAATGTTGAATTATCTCCCTTGTGCTCGCCACAGTTTCGACCTGGGCCACCAGGGGAACAGGCTCAAGTCTTGAGTCAGCTGATGGCTGAGATACTAGCCAGGTAAAGACCGAAACTACATAACTTTCGTCTTTATTAATCCCATCCTCGATAACACAGGCCATTATGAGTTACACTAACCTGAGTCAAATACCCTGGGATCACTGCCTATCTAGAACTCCGGTTTCTCGAATGAAAGGTCATGGGGAAATACATTACATTACAACCAATCAGAGGGCTCCACTAGACATGCGAGTGTTGCGTAGGATTTACGTGTACTCTAAAAATATCAACCTGCGTTGAGCAGTGGAGTCCTCTGATTGGTTGTAATGTAATTTATTCCCCATGACCTTTCATTCGAGAAAGTGGAGTTATAGATAGGCAGTGATCCCAGGGTATTTGACCAAGGTTAGTGTAGTAATAATGGCCTGTGTTCTTGAGGATGAGTCATCCATGTCGTGGGGCATAGGTGAAAGATTCCTGCTGTGACATAAAACAATAACTCACTCTGTTCATCAATGATCCTGTACACAGGTGTGAGGATTTCATGTACTGTTCTCACACACAAAAGAAAACGGAAAAAAACATATTTTAGTTTTGTTTTTAAATAAAAAATGTGCCTCTGTGTGTGCATGTATGTGTGTGTGTGCATGGGTACGTGCATTTGTATGTGTGCATCTTCAGTAACACAAACATTAATCATGCTTTATCAACACCTTTCCTGGATACAAAACATATTCCACATGTTACTAATGTTTTGTTTTTTATTCAGCTCAAAATGTGTTGATCTAGAAGATCTGTGCATTGTAGCAGGGAAGGTGAGTCGGCCTGTGTCAAGCAATCTCATTATTTACGTTAATATTTTTTAAACTCATGTTCCTACATATATAGTTGACCCCCGTTTATCTGGACGTCCGTGTTCCCAGTAGAATCGTGCGAATAACTAAATTTCCGGATGTCCGAGTCATATTACATAGGAAGACGGATAGGATATATGGTTCCCAGTAAAAACCGTGTGGATAGCGAGGGAACCGGTTTTCTGAATTCCAGATAAACGGGGGTCCACTGTATAGTGGATGATCACTTGTTTTGATCTTGTGTACTCCCTAGTGTTTTGTCGTTAGATTGACCTTTGATCACAGCCAACCACAGGCTTACTGTCGTGCATCTGAGAGCAGATTGCAAAGTTATGGTACAATTGACTTTGTCTACTGGAGTATGAGACTTGTATATTCAGAGCAAACATGCGATGAATTTGTAATGCAGGCCCCAAGATTACGAAAGTGTCTTGAGTACGATTTCATGTTCATCACAAAAGTTTTGTTCATAAGTCTCCACATGGAACTTGTAGCTTGAGGACCAGATTGACAATACCTGAAGGTTACTGCCACTACTCACTACTCTCTTCATTATGTGCCACAGTACTATCAGCATAGTTCTATGCACCATTTTCCCCATTTACTATTACTGTGTTTTCTCCGTACTGGAATAGACACGGGCATTGGTCTGCATGGAGAGGGTTAAATGTCTATTGTGTCTACTCTCCCTAGATGGTGTGGGTGCTGTATTGTGATCTTGTGTGTCTGGACTACGATGGTAACATTACCGACGCCTGCGTCCTCGCGTTGCTAGCAGCCTTCAGAAACAGTGAGTCAACTCTGTCTCCACTCTCGCCCATGTTCCAATACTGAATTAACAGAGGTAAGAATCTTCCACAGATCCAGGGATTTCCAGGGATTGTGAGATTCTGGGGTCAGATTGTCATGCCATGTTATATCCGCAGTGATCGAAATACAGGGGGTTCTGGGGGTCATTTGAAAATCTGCAATGTTAAAGGTATCTGTGTGAGCCCCTGAAAATAGCAGATTTTACCACCATTGACATTCGGCCTATGGAAAATTACCCCCTGATTATTTGCTAGTATTTCGAACACTGTATCCGTCTAGTCAGTTTGTGATGCTATGTTATATCAGTCTAGTCAGATTGTCATGCCATATTATATCTGTTTAGTCAGATTGTCATGCCATGTTATATCAGTCTAGTCAGATTGTCATGCCATGTTATATCTGTCTAGTCAGATTGTCATGCCATGTTATATCTGTTTAGTCAGATTGTCATGCCATGTTATATCTGTCTAGTCAGATTGTCATGCCATGTTATATCTGTCTAGTCAGATTGTCATGCCATGTTATGTCCGTCCATAGCACGACTGCCAGGTATCCATATCGCAGAGGATACGGAAGAGATAACGGCAGACATGAAGAACACACAGCCCCTCCCACTGTCTGGTCATCCCGTATCCACCACATTCTCCATCTTTGACGAGTACGTACCTGAATCTGTCGCATCTCATCTTCGATAATAATTCATTAATAATAAAATATACATCCATTAAAAATAATATTTCAAATATATATTTATTGTTTTAAATAAAGTAATGAATGCGTAAAAAAAAAGGAGAAATAATGTGGCTGTGCACAGTAAGTCCATAACACAGACTTACCCTTATGTCACTGCATATGCCATCTTGGGGAAACTGCCACCTGATGTTAATGCAATCACAGATTTCAGTGAGTGCTTAGCACTATATCCTTGGTCTGTCAGTACCAGCCAGTGCTCGCAGGTTTACTGCAACCTTTAGCACTACAGATGTTGCAGGTTTCCTACTGCCTTAAGCTGACAAGTTGTAATATTAGTGAAAGATTATAGAGACTCAAAACCCCATTACAAAAACAAAATAACAAAAACTGAGTAATACATGCAAACTACATTCATTTGTGATATTTATCCTGAATGTCATGACACCAAAATCCCTTTCATCGATCCACATTGGAGGGAATTTGATCTATAGTCATGTTCATTTAAATAGACTGGGAATCTTTCACCCATTTGAAACAACAGTTATATAGGTCAATCGTCTGTGATTATATATTAAGCACTACTGTATTTTTTCGATTTCCTAAATGTCAATCTTATCAACACTGATATCAGGATAATAATATCTAGAAAGGATTCAATTAATTGTTGTACTTAACAAGGAAAACTTTGTGACTTTTCCCCAGTCAGATCCTGTTTGTGGACCCTACAGCAGAGGAAGAGAACTTGGCAACGGGCATCTTCACCATCGTCATGAATGGTGACCAACTGTGTTTCATGCACAAGCCAGGTCAGAATGACTTTGTTTTGCTAATTTAATTAGTAAGATAACTAACATGCACGATTCGCACTGGTAAAGTCACGAGATAGCCATCAACCATGCCAATTTTCTTGTAATTTGAACCGATATATATTTTTCAATACAAATTTTCCAGTTTGTAAACCTGAAATGTATGAGGAAATGATTTCATTAGCTGCTAGTTTTAACTATTAATATAGTGTCGAGCATGGTGCAATATTATTGTGCACATTATAAATACTACACGTATTGAAATCGTGTAGAAAAATGACATTACAGCTGCGTATGTGCAAGAGTTGTGGACCCGATGTGTTTGTTTCAGGCGGGAGTCCAGTCACGCTCGAGCAGATACAGAGATGCATCTCCAGAGCCAAGACACGCAGCACCAGTCTCCTCAAACTTGTAGACGACACGATAGTCAGCATCGATAGGTGACATTAAAGTATTGAATCAACACAATAAAAAAAAATCGTGTTTTATTTTGGTCTTGCCACATGGCTAATCGAGATAAGCCAGTAAACGAATGATTATGAACATCGCCGCGGGAATCTTTCACTCATTTGTGAATTAGGCCAGTCTTTAAGTGTTGCTGTATTCTGATTTGCTGCGAGACCAACAGCTCGCTAAAAGGTTTAAGATTTTTTGGCCTGGACCCCCGATACATAACGCGGTCTTATCTTTACAGTCGTTTGTAAACCTATCGGTTGTTTTGTGTGTTTTTAATCAGTTTAGGTACTGACAGACGATATCTGTATTGTCACTCTACAGACAGTGTAACTTGCGCTACCACCCGCCTCCGTAAACCTATCATAAATTTGTACGAACCTGTAGAGGTTCCAGATTATTCGAGGACGTCTCATCTCTGGGGTACTGTAAGCATTTTCCCTGAAAA
>JAUTBQ010167954.1:0-12016 GCA_032361185.1 Lepetodrilus ovalis | reverse complement strand
ATCCCGCCCACCTGTCTATGGCAAACAATCAATTGCTTTGAAAATTCACTTGGAGATTATGTTTCTCTGTTGTATATACATGTGTACTATATATTCATGAGCCTTCTTTGGATTTCTCCTCAATGTTAAGGTGGTTAGAAGAGTATGCTGTAATTGGTGCTGACAGCTGCATACATTATTCAAATTACAGGTGACATCACATATTCGAACTTGACCACACAGGATTGCACACACACACACACATGCTCACCTAGCAGTCTATGTAAATAAACAAACAGACTGCCCGGAAAATGAACTGATTTATCGATAACAGATCATTGGAAGGAAATCATTCTGTATGTGGTGTAAAATCATTCTGTATGTGGTGTAAAATCATTCTGTATGTGGTGTAAAATCATCAGTTCTTCAATATTAATTTTGCATTTGAGTCACTGGGGTTTCGGGACAAGGTATTTTTGACGCAATAGTGCACTCCCGGTAGGGAAAGGGTTAATGTTAAAGAAAATTAACACTAGTCTGCTAGCCTGGGCCATTTCTCCCAATGCCAAAGGACTAGTAGAAATTCATGTCTTTCGTTATTTGTATCACTATTCGGACTAGTATGTTTTAAAGTTAATTTTGAACCCTGCATAATTACTGGTATCTGATACTGACAAACCAAGGATGATAACACATCACGTCTCATATTCCAAACTTACCGTGTACGACATAGGCGGCCCCTGGTTGTCACTCCTGAATGCGAAGCACAGCGTCTCTTTGAAACCACGGAATGTGACACAGTCTTGGGCAGATAAACCCCCTGGGGTGGCAGGTGTGCTCCCTGGAGCGTCAGGATAACCACCTGGACAAATAAATATATGGCAACGTAAAAATAAATCGATAGAATAGTGGTGTTTTTTAAGAGTCACTTCCTAGAACTTTTCACTAATATCAGTTTTAGAGCAGGAGGAAACCTGCAACATCCGTAGCGCTGAATGTTGCAGTAAAGCTGCAAGCACAGGCTGGTACAGACATACCAAGGATGATATCTGTAGTGCCACTCTACAGACAGTGCATCCTATCAATATCGCGTCAGAAATGTAACTTCTGCGAACATTGATGCCGGGCCCCCTGGAGCGGGATTTGAACTCGGTACCTTTGGCTTCAAAGTCCAACGTTCTACCACTGTGCTACATCCCGCCCTGGCTATCCTTTCATGAAGCTCTCTTATCTACTGAGACCATAGCACTCTCTTAGTAGTGCATTAGCTATTGGCAAAGAGAGCGCTACTAGTCTCTTAGTGGATAAGAGAGCTTTGTCAAAGGATACCCTAATCAATGGGCACCAGAAAGCTAGACTGTTTCTGAACTCTGCATATTTCAGATGCCTTGCTGCGATGTATACAGGCAAGATCTCCACATGACAAGACTCAAAATGTGATCTGTAAAATCTTACTAGTTTAAGAATCAATGAACCTTGAAATCTTCACATCTGAGGGAATTTAATACAATCTATCATAGTAAATACAGAAAAAATATCAAGATTTAGCAAATACTCACTTGTTTCCAACTTGTGGTACAAATTGATCACCAGGCTGAGGAACCATCATATAGAGTGGCTTCCCTTCATCATTACCGACGCGGCGGTTGCCTAGGTTATCGTAAGGGGAGACCATCCCCTTGAATATCCAGTTCTCTCGCCATGGTTTGTCCGGCGAGTCGTTGGCTTCATCTTCGAGTTCCTCCTCGGTCTCTTCTGGAATGATTGCGAGATTCATCGACAACAAATCCGGGTCAATCTCGTTCGAGTCAAAGTCTATTCCGTCGAACTCGGAGAAGTCTGGAAGTGGCGGTTCCGAGTCATGGACTCTCCCTGCACTGGAACACCGGATGTGGAAATCGTCCGAAGCCTGGTTCCGATCTAAAGTCACTTTCTCGATCGGCTTTTCGTTGATTGGACACGGCAGCTCTTCGATATCGCGCGGCACGGGTGCAGGTCGTGCTTGAGTTTTCCGCACAAACTCGCGCAGTTCCTCAAAGTCTTTCACAATGTCACTCTTCTGGTCGATCTCTTCATCCTCATTGTAGTCACCATTGTATCTCCCATCGGGATGGTCAAGATGCTCGCTTAACTCCCTTCGGTGGTTCTCTAGTAACTGAAAACAAATCACATCGCAATTTGTAAAAAATGTAATTGAATTTTAAAAGTAATTTTAAATACTAGAATGTGGGAAATGCTTCATGCAATGAATATCAATATTATCTTTATTGCAAACATATTTAACTGTACATATTACATACCGGTACATAAAATAGTTTTCTACTGCAACTATAGAATAAATCGAAAAATAAATGTATTTAAATAAACTAAAAAGCCTTTTCCCTTTTTATTAGGGTTCTTCGGTTATCATATATATGTAAATTTATTTATTTATTTATTTATTTATTCATTGTTTTAAAATAATTTGTATTTTAAAAAAATCTTTTTTGGCTATTGACAATATGTTTCATTTACAAATTGTTTGCGTCTCAGTGCTTATATCTCAGTGTCACAATTATGCTGTGACACAGTATTGTCTGGGGTAGGTGTGACACATATGTGTCACAAGGAAGTATGACACAGCAGGCTCACCTTACACACAATAGCCTGTGCTATCTGGTCTTCAAAGGAGTTCTGATCTCCGCCTGAATCGTCAGACAATGACGACAAGTCTGACACAGCCTCATCAGACGTCTGAAACACACAAACAACAACGTCATCAACATTACTCCATTACAGAGTCCTGCATGAACTTGTCATTGTACCATGATGACTCCAGTTCAGCTGAGAGTATAAGGAACAATTACTAACAATTAACAATTAACAATTAACTGTCTCACCCCAAGATTACGAAAAGTGTCTTTTTAGTCTGATTTCATACTTCAGCTCAAATTTTATATGTGGTGTTGTGAACAAAACTTTCAGTTCAGAGTGAAATCGTACTCAAAAAGGTTTCTTATTTTCAGGCCCTGGGTATCCTTTCACAAAGCTGTCTTATCTACTAAGAGACCATAGCATTCCCTTTGTAATGCATTAGCAATATCGGCAAAGAGAGCGTTATGATCTTTTAGTGGATAAGAGAGCTTCATGAAAGGATACCCTGGTACATGATATTTCCTTGATGCCATCATTGGCCAGATACAACATTGCATCAGTGAAAAATCAGATTTCAGATAATTTCCCATGCAGGATCCTACTGGGTTTTTTCACTGCAATCAGTTGACAATGCTGTGGGATTATTTGATGGTAAATAAATTATATTTGGAGGGAAGTTAAAAAGGCTGTTGTCCAATCTCAGTGCACAGTGATAATAAGATAGTGTTGAGGCCAGTTCTATGCTTGAATGAACGGCTATTATGTGCAACTTTTACTCCAGAGGTCGATGGATCGAATTCCAACAGAAACTTTCATTTTCGTATCTCGTATCATGTCATTAAATGAAGACACAGGATATGCCTTTTTCCTAACTTATTCCCCTGAAGCAAGATAACATGTGAAAAGAATTCCACCAGGTTAAACTTAAAGGATGTCATAGTGTCTGCCAGAAAAATATTGAAGAATGACCTTCGGTATGTGTTTGTGAACCGGCTTGGGTCAGGAAAGTAAGAACAGGTGGGGGTAATCACACCAAAAGCAGGAGAGGTATTCATCTATCTCAGATTTCCTTCTCACTCTCTCAGTCTCATTCAGCCGGTCCGTCAAAGTATACCTCACAATCTGCCAGCACAATGCTACTCAAATACAAGCATGGACAACACTGAAAGGGCAGGGAAAAGAGTAAATGGACGTCCAACAAGAGGTGCAAACCCCAGGCCTGTGAGTCACGGACAACTACATGAGGTGAAATCAGTCAGACGGCTCAAGAGAACAGAGAGAATGTAAGGACAGATATCACGTTGCATTGTTGGTATTGAGAGTGAGAATACGAACGTGAATGCGGACAAAACATCCATACTCGGGTACATGGCTTCAAGTTGTTAATATGTGTGTATGATATATCAGCAAAAAAATGTTTATTTTTCTTATATCCATGTACCATATAAGCAAATAGGGTGATTCAATTATTTGATTGAATTATTGCTGGAATATGTCACCCATAGGCGACGGCTAAAAAGTTGAAATATTACTGAGTAATAGGTCATATAATCAAACATAGTTAAATATTTTATGAAGAAACAATAACAAACAAGCGACCTCATGCATTAACTATAATAGTTAAGGGCAAAACCACACTTCAATATGCCACATATAGGAGTAGACAGTACTCTATCCCGTAATTGATTAAATAACCCTTGGCAATAATATCGTAATGGTAGAAGGAAATGTATATCTACTGTATATGTACACACCCAGGTAGGTTAAAACCTTCAGAGGGCGGAGGCCTATTAGTGATTACCTGGAGAGAAATTCAAAGCCTTGCAATGAGGTAGGCTTGCATGTGTGTTTTAGCTAGATTCTAGACAAACTGCACTGCATGGGATGTGCATCAGGCTTTAAGTCTCACCCACTGTCAAACACGACAGGTAAAGTACGGCAAACATTCACAGTAAAGGTGAGGAGTGGAAGCTAATTAAACTTTCTTTTCAAAACAAGTTGGGGCTGAGGGTATTTGAGAGGTGTGCAGGTGAGACAGGTTTATATAAGTCAGTCAGTTAATAAATAAAATAGAATACTTCAGTTTTAGAAAATGCCAGTGTAAAAGAATCATGACCTGTGTTGCTAGATTGTGAGACCAGAACTCCTACTGTCTAAGCCAAAGGGTTAACCCCTCTAAGTGAGACCAGAAGGAGCATCTTATATCACACATGGCTATCCAGCATCAATTTAGCTTCAGATTCACCTGTTACTACTGTAACTATCTGGTTACCAGGCCCCTGTTCACGAAGGTGTCCTAACTATTTAGGAGCTCCTAAACAGCTATCACCTGGCAACAAGCATTCGTTCATAAATTGACATCCAACTGAAACTGGGTCATAAAGTTAGGATCTCCTAAAGTTAGGACACCTTCGTGAAATGGGGGCCAGGAGGCCATTCCACAGAATTATCATAATGCTACGAGAGTTGTTAGAGAGTTGTTAAGCCCGTAGAGCAAGTTATGATATTTGTGGCACTACATTCACTTCGTGTAAAGGGACTCTTGATCTCTCAATTAATAAGCTAAAAGCCAAAGAGCAAAATAAATGTAATGTTAATTTGAACATGATACTCAAATATTAGATATCAGGCCCTGAGATAATGAAAGATTTTGAGTACAATTTCATGCTCAGGCTCAAATTTTACATGCAGATTTGTGAACAAAACCTTCAATAGAGCATTAGTTTGTATTCAAAATAGTTTGGAATCTCGGGTCCTGTTCATCACAGACTATAGTATATTTTTAGATAAATTACAAATGGATGAAATTCCCGGGGACACTGGTCTCTCTCCTTCAAGACCAACGCATACGCATCAACGTACACTCGCAACTCCGACAGCCCGAGAAATATACATCCACTTCACCACCTGAGTTACCTATGTCAACACATCCCAGCTGAAACCTACAACCTGTCAAGTAGCAAATCAACTTACCAACCATCGACCAACACTCCGAGATGAATACTGAGGATGGACACCGTAAACAGTGCCGAGTCTTGACTGAAATTAGCCCAGTGACACTCGTCATTAGCAGTCGCAGTCGTCATTAGCCAGGCTGACAGTTACACCTGTCGAGGTCAACCTCACCAGGAAATGTACACCTTGTCGATGTCTGAACCCGAGTGCAGGCGAGCAGTAATGATACGTACCGCTTGAAAGGAACGCGAAATGTACGACTGCTATTTACGACATTGGGGAATTGTTGTAGGTTTCGGTTCAATGGTGCCTATTGTCGAATGGTATTCGCACTTCTCAATACTGTGGTGAACCCCGAGAAGGTCGACTCATGTCTCTTGGGTACAGTACGACAATAACGTGTCGTGACGCATGTCAGTGGCAAAGAATGCATTTCACGTCGATTCTGCCAACATGGTCTTCTCTGGGGTTCTTACTTTACAAATCCAATAGATTCAGATCATCTGTAATCATCTGTGATCATCCATGATCATCTTCAGTATAACTTCCCCGACTCGCGATGATTTATGGCTATCAAAACATCATCTTAACTTCTCAATAATCAATGCTATCCATATATCATTCAAAGAATCGATTCTATCCAGCAACATAGCATTCAGTTGGCTTCAATACATTGTTATACAGGCCAACCCAGTCACCATCAACAATGATCAAAGTGTAGGTCTAATTTATCGCCATGAATATGTGAGCTTTTCCTTACACAAACATTAACCGACCAGCAGAATACAGAAGTATCTCGACTAATTCCAAGTTCTCTCATAGAAAATAATAATTTCATATGAAAAATACATGGATTTGAAACTTGTCTAAATGATATTATGTGGGTGTGAGTTAATAGAACCTGTCAATCTTTAGATATTCGTGCCAAATATGTTTGTACCATGAAAACAACCATAACATATTTTTTAAATAATATCTCCCTCCTTATATTGAACACATTGGATATGTATTTATACCATGAAGCAACACCTACCTTTATGTATTAATAATATAACTCCCACCTCATATTGAACACATTAGATATCCACAGTATTTCATTCATTGAGATCATACAGCAACACATTTCTGAAGTTCAATAAAAATAATTAAAAAGATTCTTTATGTGAATACCATATATATGACGCTTGTGAAATACATCATAATAAAGAATAGTGTCAACTTGTACCACATACCCAACATCTAGCAAGTCTACATCATTGTACTGGGGAATTAGACTGTATCTGTTATACACTTAGTTCCGCAAGCCTCTTTCTTTGTGGTCCTTATCGCTAAATTTGTGTCATAAACAATATTATATTTTGTCAGAGGAGTGACAAACCCATTTTAAAGAATGTCTTTGTAGTACTAAACATGGCTATGAGGGTTATGATGCTCGGAACATTAGCTGTTGGAATATTTAGAGAATTCACACATATGATACAATATTTTTTTAATTCATCTTTTAAAACAAATGAATGAATGAATGAATGAATAGATGAATGAAGAATGAATGAATAAATGAATGAATGAATAAATTAATGCATGAATAAATAAATAAATAAAATGTTTGGAATGAATGAATGAACAAATGGAGAGAGAAAAAATAATGAACAAATGAATGAATGAATGAATGAATAATTAATTTTATTTATTTATTTATATATAATAATTTTTATATAATAATTTCAATAGAAATTCAACCACATGTGAAATGTACCTGAATGCATGTGAAATATATGTGAATGGCAGTGAAATGTATGTATGTGATGAGTGATATTTACGTGAATGAAAGTGAAATGTACATGTTAGCTGGTGCAGGTGCAGACACACACCTGTGTTCACTTTCACTCTGAAGTAATTCAATATGTCCAGTAGTGTATTTACCTACCTGCCAGGTAAGCTGACAAGCGTTCAGGTGAAATAATTAAGCATCCATTGAAACACGAAACTTGCAGATTTCAGTCGTAATGAATAACTAACAAATTTGATGGATGACATATAAAGAAAATATTATCTATTGTATTGGAATAGCTATAGGAAATGTTAAATTATACAGAATCTTTTTTTACATAATTACAATAAATATCTTAAAATTGAATTGTCATTAATCAATGTAGATGTATCATGATCATGCATAGAATTATTGTAAAAATGTAAATAAAAACAATCACACACAAATGTATAGAATAGATGTGTACCAAGTCATGATATTGAGTAATAACTATCAAATATTACAATAAATTAGAGTACCTGGGAGTGCTCATCACATTATCCAACATCCAAGATGGAGAATGTCACTGTCTAAGCTCCGAGGGGCTACAAACTTCACGCTGTATTTGAAGGGGCAGTATTCCAGGCAAAATTGACACAGAATGTGAGCAGAGAAAACCATCTAGCTCAGCTTCTCAAACCGGCATAACGCAAAAACCAACAAGCAATCGATAAACGTGAAAAGTACAAACCTGAACTTCATGAATATTCCATAGCTTTAGGAACGAGCAGAAAAGTCAAAATTATGTCTTTAGGGCAAGACAGGTATGTTCATATAGGTCAAAGCATCGGAATGAGAGAGTTTTAGTCCAGAGCGAGCTAAGATAACACAAAAACAACAAGTCAAACACGGAGGAAAATGTCATCAGAAGCACTGTTTAGTTTTACTCGGGGACTTCAAACGACCCCCAGTTTGGCTTGAGCCTCGCCGGGCAAGACGGCTGCACTTTGCACTGTGTAGGTAGACTTACAAACAGCTGTGGGATGTCCATAAGATGCCTAGGAAGACTTGGGTGACCCTATCCACTTGCTACATCTCTATCTAACGTGGACTAGATTCAGGTTACCAGATGAGGAAATTACCTTGCAGATTTATTTACCCATTGGGAAAGTTGGCTGGTTTTATGGGAAAGTTCACTCGTAATATAATCTACTTCTCTGTTAATGGACACGTTGATGACATATTGCTGTCCAATGAAAGTTTCATGGACCATAAACCAACTGTGGTAAATGCTTTGACAAGTGGTTTGTTTGATAACAGATTGATATGTTGAAATAATGTTTATGCAATCTACCTATAAAACAAAATTACCATTATTAGTTACTTTGCAACAGTATTTGGCATCTTTGGCTAGTGAAATGTCAATTGAAACTGAATACCATCATTAAACTTTTAATATAAATTTGCTAGATATTTTTTTTTAAACAATATTTATTTGGAAAAACTTCCGGGATTCACGATATTGACCTTTTATGGATAATTTATGCCCAATAATTTCAATTAATTACAGAATCATCATGGTACCAACTAAACTTATTTAAAATGCACAAGTCAATGTCAATGCACATTGTGTCAAAGCATAATAAAGTCACACAGTTGGATAAATATATGTGTAGTGATGGTAGAGACATGTGCAGTTATTTGGAATCACAGTCACATGGAGTCACATGGAGTCACGTACAATCAGGTGCAGTCACATGGACCATGGTACAACATGGTACAACAGAGGTACACAGGGGTACTACACGATGCTGAGGAAGACTAGAAAGGAACAACGCAATCTAACACAAGCATTAGCTTACCACAGAGGAAGAATCCTGGAAACATCAAAGTCACTGTTGAGTCATATTTGATAGGAAGATAATGTTTACAACAACACAGGGATAACTTGGATGTCGCAGTTCAGGGGAAAGAGAAGAGTGGACTCTTTAACTTATCCTAGAACCAATTTTTTTTTATATAGTTTCAATCATTGTTTTGGGCTTTTGTTTTTTTAGGAGGCGAGAGAGAAGCATTCTTACCAGATCCAGCGATTCGCCAAGAATTCCTTCCACCATCTTGGAGACGTTTTGTCGAACTTGCTGATTTGTGCATTCTCCATCATGAGGAATGTCGAAACCTAAAAGTATAAAAACATTTATGAAATCTTTTCACTGGTATACTTCCAAGGGTGTGGAGAAGGAAAACAAAAGCGCACCGATCCACTGACTGGGGTAGTAATGTAGTGCCATGAGTATGCTTTAAGCTTAGATTTAGTACAACATAAATGTGCATACTATTATTATTATTATTATTTATTATATATCATATTACCGGAATCTATATTAATTACGTTGGGCATTGTATTTAATTAATTGGGCAGTATGCATAAAATCTTACATGATATTTAATGTGTATTTGACACTATATGGATATCGAAAACTAATTGACTTGTGAAATACACAATTGAATCTTCTTACAATATCTACTTTTTAATAACACATGTATTTGCACACCAAATGTAAATAGAAATAGACATTAAGTTCATATAAGTTAATACAGTGTAATATCATATTAATTTTCACATGTATCTGCTCAGCATGTGATATAGTACTAACAACTAATAGAATAGAAGAGTGTTAACTGTGCCATGCACTGTATATCATTACATGACCAGAAAGAGCTACAAACTCCCAACATCACACTTACTTTCATAAGCAAGCTGCAGTCGCTGAGAGAACCCTGTCAGGAGCTCCTTCATGCGACTGCGGAATGTTAACATCACCTCTCCATCTGTGGAAAACAGAAAATATAATATTAGTATTAATTTTGTACCCGTAACACTGTGGGTTGCTTTTATGAGCAGGATTGAAATTTACTTAATTATGAATTATTAATTGAATAATTAAATAGCAACAAGATGTGATATAAGTCAAATAATCTTGAGAGTGACTAAATCCCATTAAAGAAAATTTAAAATAAAATTAAATTAAATTAAAAACTACCATCACTAAGTTAATGAAAAATATTTATTTAATATTGTATTTATATAAATGTACATGTATTCTAATAAATGTTTGCCAATTAATGACATTTGGTAGACGTTTGTATAAAAATATTCCTAATAATGTCATTTGACAAAGCAGAGGAAACACTCATAAAATCTCATGAAGTACCATTCATGAAAGCAAGGCATGCATCTTGCTCCTCAAATCAAACTTAGCATGAAATCATTCTCAGAGCATTACATAATATTGTAGCCCATATTACAGATAGTACACAGATTCTACACATTCTACACAGATACTACTGATAAAATACACAGGTATGACACGAATACTACACGGATAATAAACAAGTACTATTCAGATACTACACCAATACTACACATATATTACATATATACACCAGTATTACACAGATACTAGACAAGTATTATACAGATACTACACCAGTACTGCACAGCTATTGCATATATGCACCAGTATTACACTGATGCTACATAAGTACTATGCAGATACTACACCAGTACTACACAGCTATTATACAGATAAACTGTACATAAGTTCTACACAGATAACACACATATACTACAGAGAAGTACACACATACTACACAGATACTACAGAGAAGTACACACATACTACACAGATACTACAGAGATAGTACACACATACTACACAGATACTACAGAAAAGTACACACATACTACACAGATACTACAGAGAAGTACACACATACTACACAGATACTACAGAGAAGTACACACATACTACACACATACTACACAGATACTCACAGGAAGTGCTCCCATACGTCCCGTCAAACTCTGATGCAGGTTGTTGGTCCAGGGCTCCGGTCAGATCAGACAACAGCTGGTCAAACTTGCTCTTGAACTTAACCTCCTCAGTCCTCCGAGCACTCTCAAAGGCCTCCCGGTAGATGTCTGGAAATGACGACAATGACAACTTTCAGGTATGTTAATAAGAGATGTCGGTCTGCCAGTCTGCACTGGATTCACAGAGGTCTACAGTAAAACAACTGTTAGGTGTTAGGTGTGTATTTTTCTCATGATCTCTTCGTTATAGTTATCCTCGTTTCAGCCACATCATCATGGACAAGCAGTTGCAATCACAATCAGATTAGTATTTTATCTGCTGTAACAAAGTCATCTTTCCGTGAGCTAGGGCGAAAGAGATTCTGAAAGTTTGTTTGAAGTGGCAATATCCAGTGTGCCTCTGACATACACGCAGACAATCGAGTATCTCATATTCACTGACCTCTCAACTTTCATACCCTCATACCACATACAAGTCAGATGAATACATTACTAGTATTTAATTTAATTTTATGTGACTTTCTGATAGTTAATGTAAATGGATGAAAGGGCAAAGCGAGTTTAGAATTTGCATATTTATTGAAGCTCTCATAAAATATTGAAATTAATATACTTGTAACCACAAATAGTAATCCGAAATGTGGTAGAAACACCAATGACGTTTTTGCAAAGGTGTCACCTAGATATTTTTTAAACATGCAAATGACTTGATATTTATAATTTTTCATATTTTATAATAATTTGTTGTCATGACAAAAAATGATCTTGTCTAAATCACCTTCACTCCACGTTAGCGGGTAGCATGGAATTCCCCCCAGTGT